>JANAVB010038220.1:37500-229493 GCA_029216955.1 Iris pallida | reverse complement strand
TTTCTTTTAAAGGAAATTCCTTTCCTTTCCTTTACAGAACAAATTTTTTAACTCCCCTTTCCTTTCCGTTCACTCCTCAGCCGGAGACCCCTGGCCTTCCCGTAACCGTCGTCGCCATCACCCTCCTCTCCCGTAACCTCCCGGCGACTCTTGGTTTCCCGTAACCCCAAGCCCTATCCATATAAAATCCCCTTTCCCCTCTCTCTCTCAAACCCATTCCCAAGTTCTAGCCCTAACCGACCGTGCCCCTCGCCGTCGGCCCCGACCCCGACGCCGATCCCGACCCGAGCGGCCTCCGTCGCTGTTCCCGCGAGCCGCCCGAGGCCAGCGGCCCTCCGCCTGAGGCCAGCGCCCTCCGCCCGAGCCCGGCGACCCTGCGCGGTCGACCCCGAGCCCCTCCGTCGCTATTTTCCCCCGCAGCCGCGGCGCCCGCCTCCCAGCACCGGCCGACCGCCCCTTCGTGCACCCCTGTCCTCGCGGATCCGCTGTCTCTGCGGCTGTCCCGTCCCCCGACCCGCTGTCCACAGCATCTTGCAGGTCCCGATATGCTATTTTTGTGGCCGTGCCCCGCTGTCCGCGTGTTCTGGATTATTTCGGGTCCGTACGGATTCAATTTTTCCCTAATTTGCATCTGAGAGCTCTAACCGAGCACCCGAGGTATATTTTCGTGTCCCTGTGTCCCTTCCATTGGTGTGTCGCGTATACGAGTCGATGATGACGCGGTCCCGACCCTGTTTCGGGGAATCGGTATTTGATATTGTTGCGTAGGGATATTTTTCGAGTTCAGCTCGGATTAGTTTTGTAGTTGGTATGTTTGGCTTATATTTTTCCCATTGGTTCTGAGTATTTCTTTGGTTGGGATACTTTTACCTGTGGCTAATTATTTATTAAAATTTGGATATTATATGTGTTGTGATTTTGTGTTCTCCCTGGTTTGGGATCGACTGGTTGAGTGTGGTGCGGTACGCCTCATGGCTAGGTTGTCCTAGTTACAGAGGAGGTGCTGCCCGAATTTTCAGTAAAATCTTTCAAATTATTATTATTAATTAAGTTCATTTAAAACCTATTTTCATACCCGGTCTTTGCAAATGATTTCCAAAATTGGTTTTTTTTGGTTTAGTTTTGTGGTTTTTGTGAGTTTTGTATCCCCTATTAGGCGACGACCGTATCGGTCGGATGAGTCTCGGCAAAACGCAAACGCTACAGGATTTTCTGTACGTTGAGGTGTTAGCCAGCAACATGATGCTTTATGAACAAGTCTGAGACTTATCCTATATTTTATATATATTATAAATTTATTTAGAACTTGTTACTGGATATTTTCATATTTCGAGTGCAGGGCCTCGGCCTGCTGAATGGACTGCTTCCTGACGTTCAGGGCTCAACAACAATATTTAAATTAATTTATGTAAATAAGTTGTAAGGGCATAAGCCCAGTTTTCTATTTCTTTTCTGTGACCCTGTATTGTGTAGCGTAGACTTTTTCTTTATTTTTCTGGGTTGTTGACTTGGTCGTTAAATGCGTAGAATGTTAAAAATGAATATCTATTTTATATAGAAAATTAATAAGTTTTTCTCACATTAAATAATTTTGTAATTTAACAAATTCATTATTTCTCATTAAAAAAGAAAGTCTAGTTTTATATATATTACGAAAATACCAAGTTTTGACAATTAGCCTAGAAAATGCTATTTTTCCAATAAATATTAAATTGACTTTTACTTCGTAAATTAATTAATAGTAGATCGCAACGATAAATGTGTTCCGATAGAATAATTTTAACAAACTTAAAACTTGATTAGGATCTTCTTTTAGAGATTGTAACTAGCACACCTAGATATGGTTCAATTATGATTCTAAGACAGGATTCTCAACTGTAGGATTTCGAGGACGAGTTTGACTTCCCCGGTACCGACTTCCAATCCAGTCATAAACCAAGACAAGTACGATTATGTTTATTTGGCAATTTAATTAGTAATTGTTATATTGCATGCTTAAACCACATTGCTACACGAAACTCTCTCCTAGAGTATTGATTGTTATTTATTATGGGATATTGGGGGAGTAGTGTAGTATTTTATGACCAATACTGTATGGCCTAAAAATCAAGTTACGCCCAGAACATACTAATCAGTGATCAAGTTGTGCCCCAAAAATCAGGTTGCGCCACTGATATGAAGCTCAGAGAACAGACTGCGCTGCTGAACATGTTGTGCCATATATCTGACTGTATCCAGTCTTATTACGCCAAAATCTATGTGGCGTCTGAGACTTAATGGCCATCATTACCTGACAACACTGACAACTGACACCACAGTGAACGAGGAAAATCTCTTCGAATCCCGTGAATTGTGCCGCTCAAGGGGAGTTGGTTGACAGCTGTCCTGTATGCTTCGTAAGTTGTGCCTAGGCGTAATCTAGACAAAATCCTTAGTTGCGCCTAGGCGCAATCTGGATGACTTCTGCTCAAAGGCTGCCACTTGTTTAGGCGCAGCCCAAATCAAGCGCATTTTAACTCGTTGACTGAGGGTCGCGCAACCTGATGAAGTTGAGACAACTTACATTCTAAAGCAGGATGACGTGACGCACATGCCACTAATCTCTCAAGACGTGTCTACTATTATGTACACGACCACGCGCATCTCAATCACATGATGTCACGCGTCTATATATATTTAGTACACGACTTAACAACTGAATGAAAGTTGGCACAACAAGAGGTTGGCGCAACCCAATGTGGCACAATCCAGCCTCGTGCACATCAGAATAACTTCTAAAACAGTTATTTCTTGAACTCTATAAATAGAGTTTCCAACCATTATAAAATCATCAGATACATAGGCACAGAGATCAAGAACTCTTGCAAAATTGCTGCTGCATTCTTCAGAGGCTACAGTCTTCAAGTTCACATAGTCCAAGGGATAAAGTGATCGTGTTCTGATCAGATTCCTACAGTTGTACTTCTCCAAAATTTATTGTACTTTTTACTATTCTTTTTCAAGTTTGGAATAAACTTATTTTATTTTTGCAAACAAAATGGCGACTCTGCTGGGGATGACTTTCTCCTCCGACGAGAAGGTGACAACTCAATGTGACACTATGTCGATCGGCAAGACGCAGAAGACTCTGGTTGTTCAAGTCAACCAGACAACCTATGAGGATATGATTAGCACCAATAGCAACAAGCGTACAACGACTATCGCCAAGAACAGGACTGTGTGGGCTCCTAAATCTTCCATGGTCACTGTTGCCCAGGCGCAACCTGAGTGTTCAGTGGTCAAGACACAATCTGTCTCGGCAGCTCAGGCACAGCTTGCTTCTGTTGCCCATGCGCAACCTATTCATCCTGCTGCCCAAGTGCAGTCTACTACTCTCTTTGCTGCCAAGGCGCAGCCTGTTCAAGCCTTGTTGAGGTGCAGTCTACCTATGTTGCTGCCAAGGCACCATCAGTAGCCCGTTGGACTATGGCGCAACCCAAGCAATCAGCACCTCAGGCGCAGTCTGCTACTCTGGCGCAACTCAAGGGAACTAGTCTTTTGGCTATTCCCTCTTTTAATTCTCAAGTTTTGAAGTTGGAGAATCAATGTTCTAGTGCCAACACTAGACAGAATAAAGGGAAGAGTCCTTTGACACTTTCTCAATTGGCGCAATCTGTGCCTAAAATGGTCTCACAACAGAACAAAGGGAAAGGCTTCTTAGCTGACCCTCTAAAAAATAAAGGAAAGCACCCACTACAAAAAAAGTGTCTTTTTGGGACAACACTATTAGGAACACTAGTCTAAAACGTCTTAAAATTGTAGTTTTGGGGACAACTATATCTTTGGTAACAAAAAGAAGTATTTTTTAGGATAAATTGCGAAACTAGATCTCTTTTTGGGATTAATAAAACTTTTTGTCCCAATTAACTAATATTTTTGTCCCAAATAACTCGGCGGGAATGCCAAATATTTTGTAGCTAATTGCCAAAAATTTAGGTGGAAATGTTTCCCTCCACATGTTTCCATCCTGACCGTTCGACCAAATGACCTAAATCTAAACCGTTCATCACAAAACCATTTAGACATTCATCATAAAACCATTCTATTCTTTTTCCATTTATCTCTCTCTCCATCCCACCGCCACTCCGCTCCTCCACCTTCTCTCTACAAAAACCTGTCTCCTTCAAAAGACCATTCTACTCCTCCCCCAAGCTCACCGAGGCCGCCGCCACCTCGTCCCTCCAGCCATCCGTTGCCGCCTCCTCCGCGGCCGCCGCTATCGCTTCTTTCAGATGGCTTGTCATCATGGAGAACCCTCCACTTACGTCTTCCTCTAGGCCTGACGTCATCGACTACAACGTCCGAACCCTAGCTGGAGTCCTACCGTGGTGAGTTCCGTGGGCACTCTCGTGCTCGTTTTGCTATTTGGTTATGGTGTTCGACGTTGCGTTGTGGTTTGTGTTCGCAGCGAGAAGGATGCCCAGACGTGCATCTACCGCAGGGAGTGACAGGACGGCTACGCTTTCTGCTGCGACATCGACGAAGAGGCCTCCTGCCGGTTCGCCGGTAAGTTTTCCGATGGGCGTTCTGTTCTTTTGAATTGTCTTGTGTATATCTACCTCGACTGGGTTTTAGAAACTCTTGATCTTGTATCCAACCTTATTGACCTGAAACCAAGATTCGTAATTTTGACATTGGGATCGATATCGGACAGTTCCTATGAGTATAGGGTTCAGCAGTATCAATGGTTATGATCAGAGTATCGGATTTTTGGTATTGGAAAACAAATAATCATTGAAAATTTAGAAAATTTTCTATATTTGGGCTAATTTTGTTTCTTAGTAATTAAATTGAATGAAATAATAGCCATCCTTGTTGATTGGTTTACATAATCTTGTTTTTTAGTAATTAAATTGAATGAAATAATAGTCATCCATTGGTTTACCTAAGGCAAATAAATTTTCTTCATTCACATGCTTTTGCAACCTATATGCTTTTACAAACTTGTTGTTTGGTCATTTTCGTTCAATTTTTTAAATCAAATTGACTTGGAAAGAGACCCAACCTCATTATCATTTAGTATCAAATTGGGACATGCCAAACCGTATATGTATTGAACATATAGTATCGGTGTCGGTCAATAATGAAAACTTTTCTTGAAACGTAGTTACGAGTTCGACCATGATACTCGATTTATGTTGCAATGATTCGACTTCATTTCATCTTGGAGTACTCGATCGAGTTAATTTATCGATGCCCAAGAGGTCACGGGTAAAAGAGTTCACTTGCTTGTAAAATGCTAGTAGGGTTGGCATGTTCATAGAAGTAGTTTGACACTGTTAATTGTACGGTGAGACCGACTGCAACCAATAACCATAGAAGCTAACTCTTGGTATCAGGCAAGATAATCAAAGGGGTTCCAGAGGCAACCTAAGGTTGTGTTTGGTTCAGTAGAAAGTGAGGAAAAGGAAAGGAAGGAAATGAAAACAAGAGCACGGGAAAAGGAATTCTTTCATGCTGCATCTTTATTTTTCTTCTTCAACTATGTCCATGAATTCCTTTTTACTATGCTAATCTCTATGAATTCTTTCATTTCATTTTCCTTTTTATTCCCTCCCTCTCACTTCCTTCGCAACCAATATTGAAACCTGTAGGAATCTCCTTGTAAATAGGTTACTGCTACGGGTGCATAAATTTCTTGGCCAGTCATGTGTTATTTCCTTATATATATATATATATATATATATATATATATATATATATATATATATATATATATATATGTTTTTTTACTTTGGTTTTAGTTGTGCAAATGGAGAATGAGGTTACTACTATTATTTTTATTGTTGGATACTTGATCTATAAGACTATAACTGGTTTGGTAGCCTCAAATGTAAAGGAAATTTTATCGTTTTCTTTAAAATGTTTAAGAGTTAGAATTATTTTAAAAAAAGGAATATAATCAGGATTGAGCCTGGTGGGTTGATAGGCGGCTGATTATGTTGTTATGGTAGGTAAAGATTAAACTATCTAAGAAAATTAACTAAAGTGATCATTGAAGCTTTTTGTTTTTATTTGTCTTATGTGGTATGCCAAAAGTAGTAATAGCTTATATGGATTTACTAGATTGAAGTTTGCTTAGAGTACTAGAGAGTAGGGCTGAAAATCGAACGAACGAGCTCGAACAAACTGTGTTCGAACTCGGTTCGACTTAAGTATCGAACGAGCTTTATTCGAGCCGAGTTCAAGATCTAGCTTAAAAATGGTGTTTGAACACGGTTTGATTATAGGCTCGAAACGATCGAGCTCGACTCGATTTAGTTCTCGACCTCGGACGAGCCCGAGCCGGGACCGAACAAAAGCCACATTAAACTTGTTGTACGGTTACTCTCAAGTCTTAAAGATTTTTTTGTTGAATGAATTATGCTTTTTACATCACAAATTTACCATCATATAAATAACAAAAAAGAGAGTAAATTTTCTAAGACAAAATTTATCAACATCCATAAAAATATGTAGCATATATTAGAAAAAGCCATAATATTAGAAACCGAGCCGAGTTCGAGCCAGTTCGCGAACGAGATCGAGTCGAACAACCTATGGTCGAACTCGGTTCGAACACCACTTCGAACAAAAAAAAATCGACCGAACTCGGTATCGACCTGCCCACGAGCGAGCTTCGAACCGAGCTTGGTTCGAGCCGAACGCGAGCCGGACACAAACTGTTTGAATCGTTTTACAGCCCTACTAGAGAGGGCATTGACGGTCATTGTTGGATTTTCCTCAAGTTTTGGATTTAATGAGAGCTGGCTATCATTTAATATTACATCCATGTTTGAATCAAGATATCCAACATTGTCCATCGCCTCATAGGCCTGACAGACCATTGTTTTCTATTTATCATTTAGTCTTCGTCTCAGCAACTAGAGAGAAGTATCAGCATTATTAGTTGTTCAACAACTTGGATCACAATCTAGTAAAGTTGTATTACTTGGTCGATAGATTACTTATGCAAATAGCTTGATGTGATCCAATATATACTATTTAGATTTCCCATATCCTTGTATGCCTTATTTATAAGTCGTTGCATTCACCCCTGTAAATAATTTGCTTCCAAATTTTAACTATTGCTTACCCTTTGATTCATAGGTGTCTTAGAGATTTGTCCTTTATCTGAAAGAAGCCCAATATTTTCTTGGCATAAATGTTTTAAAGCTCTTACGTGGCTCTTTCTTTATCAGTATTTTATCTAATGCAGGTATTGCACGGCACTGGAATCGGCTACTACTTCTTCGAGGGCCAGCACCTCTTACATTGATGTCCAAGAACACCGGAACAGACGAGTCCCATGGAGGGTGCTCTTGCAAAGGTGGAGCCCAAAGTCGATCAAGCGGTTATACAGTTACCCACGCTTTGGAACTCCCAAGGTGTTGAGGGGAACGCTCAGTAAAGTGTACAAGTTCCAGACAACAGAATCCTCTCCCCAACCTGGTTATAAACCTTCTTGGAAGAACTTCTCTTTCGCGGAGCTGCAAGCTGCCACCAATAACTTTAGCTCAGGTATGTATGTAGAAACTCTTCCATTTGTGTTTCATTGCGGATATGGCAAAAGCATATTCTTATGTTGTGATTCTAGATATTATATTATAATATGGTTTCAATTTCAGAATTATACATGTATGGTTATTCATAGAGGTTGTCTTGAAACTTCATACTTCATATATATACATGTATGGTTATTCAATTTCGGATTCTATTTAAGGTTTGGTTTAGATTCATTTTTCACTATTGGCTTCAGCTAAGGTTTTAAATTTATTATTTTCACACATACAGGTTGCAGTATCTCATCTTACCTATGCACTAATACTACAACCTACTCAAGAATCTGCATCTGCCTCACCCTTCTTACAGAACTGACACACCCCTCACTCCCTCATTACCTTGCACTCGAGCCTCTAATGCCTGCAGCAAGTCTGGAATTGGACTGCACCAAGGTGCAGTCCCTCTCATCTCTCTAGCTTGCATAGATAAGTGATTTTCCTATAACTCCAATCAGGTCATGCACACAGGCAAACCAACAGCACAATGTAATCTCAGTTTATTACAACCCAGGCCTTGGTCAGCATAGTCCTATTGCTTGGCCTAAAGTTCTCCTAATTCACCTAAAACCCGACTGTTTTTTCTTGCATACATCTCACTGGCTATGCTCTGTATCTGCATCTGCACACACAAACAGTATAACCACTGTTCACAGGTACCCTGACTCGGGCCCTCACATCTAGCAATTGCACTTAACCTTCAACCAACAACAAACACTACAACACTAATCCCTCAGGTAACAACTGATACTCATGTTCATAGTCATGTATCAGGGACACACACAATACACATAACACACATTAACCCCTCAAATATTTACACCCTCACACACTCTAACCAATACAATACTATCATTACCAACACCAACACACTCAAGTCTTCCCCAAATGCACATGCCTGCAGTTTACCAATACTGGAACATTGTTCCCCCTCACTGCACCTGCAACTTCCAATTACTGCTGATAATCTTACACCAAGTCTGAGCATCAATACACACCTTCTTTACTACTACACCAAGTCCGAGCATGGGTTGTCACAACCCAATATGGATAGTACTGTAGAATTTTATGAAGTGGAGCTGCTGGTTAACAAGATCATGGCAACCCAGGCTCATGTATTTGGAGATGGGTGGGTTAATTTTTCTATTTGTCGTCATTTTTGTAAGATTTTGCAAGAAACCTTCAAGCTTGGGTCATTTATTTGTGGGTAGCTTGAGGTTGATATGAGCTAGACTGATGCTTAGTTTGGCTAAGCCCATTTTTCGAATGGTTGTTTTCTTAGACACCCATTTCTGGAATACCCGATGGGTCAGCGCTTCAGAAACCTACTTTTGATATCCAAATGATCCGACCTGGATGGAGAAAACAAGGCTTGCCTAACAACTAGTAGTTCATAAGTTTGGCTCCGAATGGAGGCCAAATGAAATTAATGGCCTAAGCCGGACTAGCACTAAGCATGTTCTCAAATGTGTTGTAATAACTAATGAGGCCTTATATAATTCTTTGGGCT
Organism: Iris pallida; assembly: GCA_029216955.1. Lineage (NCBI taxonomy): Eukaryota > Viridiplantae > Streptophyta > Magnoliopsida > Asparagales > Iridaceae > Iris > Iris pallida. The sequence continues at coordinate 220,406 of JANAVB010038220.1, read as the reverse complement.
TGGAGGCCATAACTCATACCTCTATAATACCGAGCTACCAAAAAGAAACTCCACCAGACACAACAACATTGGGCTATTTCACATACGAGGCCTTATATAATTTTTATTGGTAATAACCATTCCTGGGATCCTATTCCTTATGAAAGTTCAGGTATCTGGTAGCATGTCATACAGCAGAAAAGACAAGTTTAAGGAAACTGGAGAAGTGGGTTTTGGATGTATGAGCAGACATGTCTAGGAACTGTATCCTGCCGTAAGATGCAAAAACTCATGTATATTTGAGCTACCAGTCTATTATCTTAACTAACATTTCATCGGGCTTGCAATGCTTTCCAGTGCAAATACCCAATAATGTATATAGGGAGGCAACTGGAATCCATGTATCAGTTGATCAATGTGCCTCTATGGAGATCAGATGCATTCAGTTCCTGCATATATTGTATCATCTATTTCCTCTGACATATTGATCAACTCCAAAACATTATTATTATGGAGGGGAATTGTTGTCTTGTGCATAAATACATTGATTACTGCTAATCCACATGGTTTTGCCTTGTCAACATGTAGAGAGCCACTCGAACAAAACATGACAGTTATAAAGAGGAAGACGGAGCGGCCGGTACAGAGGTATATAAAATACATATTTATAATAAATTTTTTAACAAAATGTTCGTTGCAAATTAAAGAAAAGTAACACAAATCTCCTTGCATGTCTACAGGGAAGTAGTTTTCTCTCTTGGCTGTAGTTTATGTTTAGTTTTTCTCTTTATGATTCTTCAAGCTACCTCTCTATTTTCTTTCTTTCCAGTTGGAATACATTGGTTTCTTTTCTGGACTATGAATTTTGGACTAAATTTTTTGCGTATTGTCTGTACAGTTTGATTCTCCATTTTCTTACTTTCAAGTTGGAATTAAACTGTTACATTGGTTTCTTTTCTGGACTATGATTTTTGGATTGAATTTGCATATTGTCTGTACAATTAGGTTCTCTATTTTCTTTCTTTCCATTTGGAAGTTGAACTGGGTTATATTGGTTTCTTTTCTGGACTGATTTTTGGACTGTGAAACTTGTATATTGTCTGTACAGTTTGGAACTTTTACATTGGTTTTTGCAAATGGTTTGTACAATTTGGTCTGTACAGTTTAGAACTGTTATCTTGTCTTTCTTTTTTGGACTGATTTTTATATTTAGTTTGTACAGTTAGCAGTTAATTGCTAATATACTGATATTTCTTCTTTTCATTTGCAGGTCCTTCAAAAAGTATTTTGGATTTACTTAACAAATGATGGACGACGACTCTCATGATGGAAAATATTTTGGGTTAATTTTTGTGAATGTTTAATAGATGATTCATAAACATGGTGTAATGCTTATGTTTTGGGTTCATTTTGTATGTAGTGGTGGAGATGGTGATGGGTTCATTTTGTAAGTGATGGTGTGGGTGCATGTATTGTGTTTTGGATTTAGTTTGTAAATGATGGTAAAAGATGCTTACTGTTAAGCTTTTTTGTTGTTTACCAATTAAACATTATAGTTATATATGGATTTTTTTGGTCTTCTAATTAATGTAATATGCTTTTCTATTTTGTAAACGACGGTAAAGAATGCTTAATGTTGTTAAGCTTTTTCGTTTGTACGGGAGCTCCGACTCCTGGAGGTCTGAGGACAAGGTTGACAATAGCCATAACCATATGAATTTTGTGATTTATGTATTTAAATTGTATGTTTTATAGGTGGAAATTGGAAACAATAATTTTATGAAAATTAGCACAGCTGTTATCACTTTTTGGACGGTTATATAATTGTCCTAAATATAAACGACATTTTTTGTGACGCAGTCAAAATTTTTAGGACGGGCTTTATTTGTCGTAAATAATTATATTTTGGGACAGTTTAATAAACCGTCATTAGAATATAATAATTCGAACTCTTTTGGTACGGTTTGGATTTTCGACCCTAAAACCAAATTAGGACGGCTTTTTCCGTCCTAAAACTTTTTGCCACACCACCCTAATGGCACTGTTACAATCCGTCCTAATATTCATCCCTAATAACAATTAATGACAGATTATGGACTTTTTAACACGGATTTTTAGCGACCCAAAAAGATACTTTTTTTGTAGTGACCCTTTGGTCTTTTCTCAAACTTTCCAGGTCTATGACTCAGAGGAAGATATATCAGATTCTATTCCTTTAAACAGAGGTCTTCGGATCTCTGATATTGGAAAGAATACTGACCAAAGAGGTATCTTACCTACCCCTATGGGGTTTGGTCAAGACCTTCCCACCTTACAAATTTCAAGATCCAAGCAAGAAAAATTGAGGGTATCACAAACAGAGACACCTGGAGCAGAATTTTCAGATTTACGCGCTTATCTCAATAGGCGTCAACCAATATCAACTTTGGCGAAACGTAAGAACCCTATGCCAAAGGCCAATCTGTACCAAAAGCTAAAGTTTGAAAAGAAAGACCCAACCACCTATGCTAATGAGTTGAGTAATCTTTGTACACTCAGGAAACTAAACATCTGAAGAATATGAGACATGTTCCTAACATCATTAAGGAACATGTTCCTTCGACTTCTTCTCGTCCTGTTGTTGTAATTGAACTGCGACAACGTCTAACACAAAGACGGGAGATTACAGGGATGTCTCCCTCACCTCCAAATCGCGCTTCAGATCGCCACTGCCTTCATGAAGTCTTCATCAACTGTTGTTGCCAATCGGCTCGACGATCTGTCTTCTATCGTCTGAACTATGCTTCAACTCCTGAACATATAATAGAAGACGAAGATGAGCTATTATATGCTTCTATCAACATGACTTCTCAAGGCACTAGGGGTGGGAAACGTCCAAGACGTAATGCATCCCGTAATCCTAGTCAACAATATTTAGATCGAATTCATGCATCAAGTGAAGGTGTCTTTCAATACACTAGATCGAGAAATCGACATTTGAACCAAGGTGTCTTTAATCAAGAAGATCTCCCCATCACTCATGTAGGAGAGGACTCTTTTTCAGAGTTTGATGCAGATAGTGAAAGTTCTGAACATACTATCTCATCAATAGCAGTAAGAGAAGTGGCTGCATATACCATTACGGAAGATCAAGATGCCTCTACTTCAACAAGTCAAGAGCAACGAATTATTGCAATAGAGGACAAATTGAAGACCATGGCAGAAATGGTTGCTAGCATGTACACTATAATCGTGGCTCAACATACAGTGCCACCGATTGTAAACCCTGCTATAAATCCTGAGCTTATAGCATCTTCTGTACCTGTTAGTCTAGGGGTACCGCCTCATCAAGTTGCCTCTGTGCCAATTCAAGCTGATCCCAGTCAGTCTGGTGCTGGGGGTAGTAATTACCACGTTGTTCCTCCTCCTAATACTTCTAACCAACCCATCAATTTCCAAACATCAGGGGATGCTAATGAAGCTGTGAAACCATTATGCACTCAGTTTGAGGCCTTCAAGCAGAAGGATGGCCTACAAAGACTGGGCATAAAGTAACCGTATCCTACAGAATGGAAGGAAGTTCCATTCCCTCCTAAATACAAGCTTTACACCATTATGTTATTTGATGGCAGTACCTCTCCAAGTCAGTACATCAATTATTTTGAGGTGATGACTGATCAATTACAACCAAATAATGCTCTCCTTACCAGAGTGTTCGTCGGTTGTTTAGCCGGCACAGCATATGACTGGTATCGCAGCTTGCCTGATGGCTGCATAACTTATTTTGTTGGTTTCAAGCAAATGTTTTTGGAACAGTTTTATGAGGGAGTCAACGATATGACAATGTCTGCCCTCATTAAGATTAAACAGAGGCATAATGAATCCACGAAAAGTTTTATTGAAAGATTCTGTCGAGAGGCACTCAAAATGCCTTTAGAAACTCTATCTGCTGTAACAATCGACACTTGCAAATCAAAATTATTGCCTATTATCAGTATGTGGACAGGATCTACATAATTCCAGGATTGGCCTTCTTTTATTGTAAATGCAAAGGCGGTAGAGGTTAGTGCCGAAAAGTTTAAACAGTTAGGAGTTCAGATGACTCATCCTAACCAAGATGAATATTCTACACCCGGGGGTAATAATCGCCAGAATAACCACAAGAATAAAGAAACACTGGCCATCAATCTCAAAGGCAAGGAGTCTTTGGCTGTCAATGTTACTCAGACGGCATCCACTCCATCATCACCACCGCAGAAGACAACTCGTCCAAAAGAAGAGTATTCTTTTGATGAAGATGATACTTTAAGCATCTTCGATTGCTTGATCAAAAGTAATAAGTTTCAGCTTCCAGAGGCAAAACGGCCAAAAGAAGTGGGTAAAACTGATCACCCTAAATACTGTGTTTATCACAGATTTATAGGGCACCCAACCAGAGCATGTTATGTGCTCAAGGGTAAAATCCAGGAGTTGGTCAACTCTGGAGCAATTACTCTGCAACAGGACAAGAAAACGGTGACTGCTAATGTGGTTTCTCTACAATTCGGTAATTTTCTACCACAACTTGTGCAAGATGGTGTTGTCTCCATTCCAAGGACTACTCTTAAAATTGTAAATCTTCCACCTCCTCAAAATGAAGGTCTTGTTCCGCTGTCAACTGACAGAGGAGAGATTACGTGGATTCATCCAGATCTGGTAGCAGAATTTGAAACGCCTTCCTCTTCTAAGTAAAAAAAGCATTCCAAATCTAAATCCAAGAACTGCAATATGGTATCCTTTGAACCAGTAACAGAAAAAGAAATTCTAATGGGCACTAGATCAGGGAAACCCTATCTTCGGGAGTATTCCAAAAATCAAGAGAACCCTGCTCCGTCTCCTGATGCTCCTCCTTCTCGTTTTTTTCTCCCTCTCTTGTCATCAATTTGACTAAGCCTGCTAAGGCTAAAGTCGCTATTGTAAATGATGGTGTAAAAATCAATAAAGCATCTCCTTTGCAGTATACTGATGTCTTTGACTATACTCAGTGTTATTTGGATATGCTAGATAACTTTAAACCACTTACAATAGAAGTCGTATCATCTCTGCGAAATGTGTATCACTGGATTCAATACAAGAGTCGCACTTCTTAGTACCGTCTCGAAAGAAAGATGAAAAGCCTATATTCTTCAAAAAAAAAGAGGAACCAAAAATTATGCTCTATAATGATAATAGAGATGATACAGGAAGGCTACAATTACGACGCTATAGTCCACAATCCAAAGCCATCATCCGTAAAATGGGCTATCATTTCAGAACAGGCCTCAACAATGGTAAAGGAAGGCGAACTCCTCTTCGTATTGCTGTTTCAAAAGGAAAATCACAACAACACCACAGTAAAACGAAAGGAGGACTAGGTTATACGTCACCACTTCCAACTCCAGAACCGTCTGAATCTGATGAAGAAGAACATTCAAACTTTTCTAATTCTATCTCATAGCATTCTGATACCAACATTGGTCACATTCATAGGGTGATAGTATCTTCTAACATGGTGTCTGCCGAATTCTCAAAAGAGGCCTATGAAAATGACATTGAAAAATCTCCTGAAATGGACCCTTGGGCACAAGGGATGGACAATCAGTGGGAACTTTGTTTTGAACAACGAGAACCACCTACTGAAGATCAACTAGTCCAAATCGATATTGGAGAGAAGGGCGTATCACGACCAATCTTCATTAGCAAAAATATCCCAGAGGAAGATAAACAAGAATTAATTCATCTTATTCGTGAGTATATTGATGTCTTCGCCTGGAGTTACGAAGATATGCCGGAATTAGATCCTCAAATTACAACTCACAAGCTTAACATTTTGCCGAATGCCAAGCCGGTCAAACAACAACAACGGCGATTCAAGCCTGAAATAATGGATGCAATTGATGATGAAGTCAAAAAGCTTATAGCTTGTGGTTTTATCAGAGAAGAACAGCATCCTGACTGGGTAGCCAACGTTGTACCAGTTCTGAAGAAGACCGAAAAGGTTCGAGTTTGCATAGACTTTCGGGATCTCAATATTGCTTGCCCTAAAGACGAGTTCCCTCTCCCAATTAGTGATGTCATGATCGACAATACATGTGGATTCGAATAAGTTTCTTTCATGGATGGGTTTTTTTGGACATAATCAAATCCGGATGAATCCTGAAGATGAGAAACATACTTCATTTTGTACTCCTCGGGGAGTGTACTGTTATACGATCATACTGTTTGGTCTTAAGAACGCAGGTGCAACTTACCAGCGGGCTATGAGCACTATCTATCAGGATCATCTACGAAATACTGTCGAATGCTATGTTGACGATATTGCTGTCAAAAGTCGTCTCAAGGAAGATCACATTCAAGATTTAAGAACTATCTTCAATCTAATGCGCCAGCATCAACTCAAAATGAACCCCACCAAGTCTTTCTTGGGTGTCTCTAGTGTCAAATTTCTCGGCTTCATCATTACCTCTAAGGGTATACACGTTGATCCCGAGAAGATCAAAGCCATTCAAGAGATGCGTCTTCCACGCAACCTAAAAGAGCTACGAGGATTCCGAGGTCGACTTGCGTACATCAGGCGGTTCATTTTGAATTTATCTGGACGTTGCAGACCATTTACTCAGTTAATGAAGAAAAGTGTATCTTTCGTTTGGACGGAAGAATGTCAACGAGCATTTGATAACATAAAGCGGTATTTAATGAGTCTACCGGTTCTTTTACCACCGATTTTAGGAATACCCTTCTTAATGTATGTCCGGACAATGGATCATTCATTGGGAGCTTTACTGGATCAGAAGAACAAGGAAGGTCATGAACAAGCCATCTATTATCTTAGTCGAACAATGATTGGAGCTGAACATCGTTATAGTCCGATGGAGAAAGAATGTTTAGCCTTAATGTTTACCGTTCATAAGACAAGACATTACATCATAGGCCAAAATATTCATGTCATATCCCGAGTCAATCCTCTTCGAGTCTTAATGAAGAAGCCAAGTACACTCAATTCTAGGCTTGCCACATGGGCCATATTATTAGCACAATATGATATGGTTTATGTTCCTCAAAAGTCTGTGAAAGGCCAAGCACTTGCCGACTTCTTAGCAGCTCATCCTGTCCCTGAGACATCTAAACTCTATGATGAGATTCCGGACGAAACATTGGAATCAAATATGATCTCAGAAGAATTTTCTACCTGGAGGTTGTTCTTTGATGGAGCTTCTAGAATTGGACCTGGAGGTACCCTTGTGGCTGGAGTAGGAATTGTTGTTGTTTCACTCGATGGATTAACTATTCAAAGGGCTTATTCTTTGATGGAGCTTCTAGAATTGGACCTGGAGGTACCCTTGTGGCTGGACCTGGAGGTACCCTTGCTCTAACAATGTGGCAGAATACAATGCCTTGCTCATCGGACTCCAATTAGCCAAACGACTAGATATCGAATATCTCAAAGTATATAACGACTCTAAGCTGATCGTTAATCAGGTTAGAGGCATATATGAAGTCCGACATCAAGATCTGGTACCATACCATGAAGTAGCAATCAGAATAGCTTCTTCGTTCAAAGGTTTCTTCATTGAACATGTACATCGCGCATGCAATACAGAAGCTGATGCCTTAGCTAACCTAGCTGCAGTATTGGCAGTTCCAGTCAAAAGACAACAAATGGTTGTTATCCCTAATAGAGAACTATTTTGTGTCGAAAACAACTACGGCATTGAATTCAGCAATCTAACTGAAGTCAACGTCACTTGCGAGAACTGGAGAGCACCTTTTATTGATTTTACAGTACATGACTGTTTCACTTAACAAAATACCTAAAATTGGCTTTTGAAAGAAAATGAGAAAAAGTACAAAAGTATAAATTGTTTCTGGGAAGTATTGCTATGGAAGTCTGATCTGAGAGCGATCACTTTGTTCCTTGGACTACACGATGATGATGAAGAGAACTGCTTGAGGAAGATGAACAATCGGAAGAACTAAGTCACCAGAAAGGTATTAACACAACGACACTGATGGCACAGTCGAATGCTTTCCTGCTTTGCTTTACCCTGTTCTTGAGAAAAAGTTGAAGAAATGCTTCTGGGAATATCACTCTAAAAGTATGAGTTTTCTCAAAATCTCCTCCTCTGTATATCTCCCTTGATGTCTTTCTTTTGTTAAAAATAAGTCTATTTATAGACTAGACCCTCTGTGCATAAAAAGCAACAAAATTGGGTCGCTACGCAAGTAACTGCCACCCACGATTAAAAATCAACCTTTACGCGTGATGACACGTGTCCATATAGAGTTTTGATCTCTACGCAAGGTGACACGTGTCCCACAACTTCAACAAAATGGGGATAGCACGTACACATGTTCCTCGATAAGTGTGGCATGAAAGCCACGTATGCAGACCACGTTCTCACATAGCCAGAAAAGATTGGGCGTAAAAATAACCCAAAATAGACTTCCTGCGTAAAGTAGCAGGCTGGGCGTAAAATAACCCAAAATAGACTTTCTGCGTAAAGTGGCAGAAAAGTATCCTTGAGCGTATAATTAGCTCAAATAAACTTTACGCACACAAAAGCCCTGAGCGTAAAGACTCAAATAGCTTTTATACATAAAGGAAATGATCTTTTGATCGTAAAGTAGCCCATCTGCACGCTAAACGACAAGTGTTGGGTTTGGTGAAAAAAATTTCTCGGCTTCTGTGCAATGTTCTGTCAGAAAATCATACTGTCAGATAAATATCACGCACATTAAATGCAGTCTGACAGCCTGTCTCTCGCGTAAAAGCTGAGAATGGCTCTCGCGTAAAAGAACTCGCACAGAATTTTGAATCTGACTCAATAGAGTCTTTTAATGAGCCTTGCGTAGAGTCTGACTTTGCGTAGAGTTCTTAACTTCTTTGACTTGGTCTATGAAGTTTATTTTATACTTCTACAAGACCTCCTTCAAAGTTTTTAAATTTTTCTAAAATTTGAAATACTTTGAACAGAAGCGTAAAATTCGGGATATCCAACAGTCTTCCGCGTAGAATTCGGGATACCCAACGGTCATCTGCGTAAAGTTCGGGATACCCAATAGTCCGTATAAAGTTCAGGATATCCAACTGTCAGCGTAAATTTCGGAAATTTGAACCGATTTCAAAATTTTCTATAAATAGAGATTTGTCGGAAGAGAGAGAACTTTACTTATTCTCGCAATCTCAATCTCCTTTACTCTCTTCTTCTTCGAGATCTCAGTTCCAATAAATGGCCCCAAAGAACAAGACCTCCGCCGTCGCCAAGGGCAAGAAGCCCGCCACTGCTTCGTCAAGGAATGAGCGTACGGAAACCACCGTTCCATCATCAGTGGCGATCCTTAGACCTAACCCCGCTGTGGCTCCGGCCATGATAGGTAAAACCCGATCTAGTTCGGCCGTAGGTTCGTCGGAGAAGAAGAAAAAACCGAACCCTAAACTTCACGCCCACGTTTATACGTGTCAGCGTAGAATAAGAATTACCAAATACGCCCACGTCTATACGTGCCAGCGTAAAAATATAAACAACAGAATACGCCCATGTTATACGTGTCAGCGTAAAATGTAAAATACGCTCACGTCAATACGTGCCCACATAAAATATAAACAATAAAAATATGCTCACGTCAATACGTGCCAGCATAAAAAATAACATACGCTCACGTCCATACGTGCCAGCGTAAAACATTAAATACGCTCACATTTATATGTGCCAGCGTAAAAACAACATACGCTCACGTCTATACAGTCTTTAATTTTTATGCATAAAATTCAGAATAAGTCATCTGCCTAAATTTAAATTAGATTTTTACTAACTTGATTCTTCTTCTTTTTTTGACAGCAGACTTGCAAATTCATCCTCTCGCAGAGGTATTCGGCTCACCAGCTGGTATGGTGGGCTCAAACTACTTGGAGAATTTGTCCCATGTTGAATTCCCTCAATCAGATACACAGTACCCTGAAGAGAGACAATAGCTAATAGCTTCTCAGGGAGACAGGATGCTGCTGCCATTGATGAATGGAGAATTGTTGGTGCCGCTAGATGGCCAGCAATTTTTGAAGCCTGCTTTCATGTTTGGGGATGCTATAGATTTCCAATCACAAACCAACCCCAAGAAGGAGGCTTGGGTGTTTATGTTAGAAGAGAGGGCGATGTATCTTCCAGACATGGCAAGGGATTATCCCCTATCTTCATTTGTACACGCTACCCATCCAAGACAGATGCAATGGAACCTAACTCCCAGCAGTCATGGTAGACCAGGTAGAATTATTTTTAAGAGGGATGGAGCTGATCAAATGGGCTACCATACTAGCACTCCTAGTGGTGGTATCATTCCTTTCGCTGGTCTACTGCCTGGATTCACACCAAGCGAAGATTCAGCTTTGATTCAACCAGTGCAGATCCTTATGTTTGTAAACAAGCTTATGAAGGCCTCAGTATTATATCCCCAGGCCAACCCTAGGCTGCCAGGGTGGATGACACCTCATAATCAGAACTGGATTCAACTTAGTACCTGGATCATGAAGAATTTCAAAACAGAACTACAAGCCATTGGATTATATGAAGTTGTAGCCTCCACGAGTCAGGGTATACCAATGAACAACAACCTATTCTTGGCTTTAATGGAGTTGTATATCAGTTCAACAGGGACTTTTGCAACTCAGATAGGTGAAATAGGCTTTGCACTGCATGAGATGCAGTTTATCTCTAAGCTGCCAATGGATGAAGCTCCGTATGAAGAATATGTTCCCTCCAACTGGGAACTAGAAAAGATCAGGGAGAAAAATCCTCAGTTAGTTGAGGTATACCAAGAATTGATGTGCCACTATCTGACTTGCACCACTATATATGAAACTGGATCGCATTTGGCATACATCAATAAATGGACAACATATCTATTCTATCATAAGAATAGGATATCCAAGGATGACAAAGAGAAATTTTAAGATAACAAGGCTCAACCTATCAACCCTTGTTCAATCATCCCTCCTGATTCAATAAACACTTGGATGACCACCTATAAGTTTCTAGATAAATATTTGGCCACCAAGGCTGGAGAATTCCCTGCTGGGACCGAAGCAATGAGCTTTCTGAGACACGACAGCCGAAATCTTTCAAAAGAAGCCTTACTAGCGGGCTTCCTTTCCCTGTGGCTACGAAGATAGGTCGTACCAGGGATTGGCACAGCTGACAAAATTCACCGAAATGTACTATGGCCAGCAGTACGTTTGGTATTCAAAGTCAGAATCAACCTGTTATCGGTAATGGTATGTCGGATAAATGCAGGTTTGCGAGCATTTGGTGATGAGCTGATCAACAATGCTCCTCACCAAAAAGATTTCCCTAGGGTGGAGATGCCCTACACTTATCTGATGGGCTGGTTGTTGCATCACAACTGTAGTTTATTGCCACCAGGCCCTGGAAATGATACAGAGGTATTCCTCCAGAAGTTTAATAAAGCCACATGGACTGCAACTTCAGTGGCAGACACCCGGACAACACTCAACTATTCCCACAGGTAGAATTTTTTCCGTACACGACCACCAGTCCCAGCCGACTGTATCGGGATACAATTTGAAGATATAGGTGACGGGAGGACTTCATTACCTGTGCCAGTTTTTAAATGGCTAATGTGCATCAGACCCCCACATCTGATGTATAGGAATGAAGACAACTGTACGTTCGAACCGTATTTACCTAGTCGGTTCGCTCGTCAGTTTGGATATGACCAACTTCACGTTGGTAATCCCTCCACCAACTTCCACCATTATGGAAAGTTAATTGATGGTACAAGAGCATGGAGGTACTTTAGTACTGCATGTACCGGTACTAGATTCCGGGTATCAACTAATACAAGTACAACTGAGCTAAGAATGCTTCATACGTATGCTCGATTTTATGCATCCATTCACTCCTTTGCGAATGACTACAACATGAAGGAGAGTCTTCGATGGGCCAAAGAAGGAAATATTGAAGAACCAGTTAGGGTACCTTCGGACATACCCGATGATGTTGTTGTTCCAGACGAGTATCTGGAAGTAATTCCTACGGGAGTAGGGGAACCAGCTGCAGGACCAATTATCATCTCCAAAACTCGGAAGCGGAAATCAAACGCAGCTGTTACCCTCCAGGAGAAGAAAAAGAAAGTCACTGTAAAAGGGCCTTCTAGACAGAGAACCGCTACTCCTGAGAGCGAAACTCCAGTCGAGGAGCCTCAACACATTGCATCTTCTTCATCTCATCCTGGAGAAGGGTCTTCAGCATCTCAGCCCGCAGCATCAACAGAAGCTATAGGGCTCCTATCTCCTGGACGTCTCAGTACCTCTGCACATCTGACTTCTCTACAGAAGGTGCAAGCTATTGAGGACACTGCCACGACTCGTGCTAGTGATCTGGAGCCCATCCCCTCAGACGAACCGGCTCTTGACTTCGACGATGATGACTGGGATCAGGATTATGACTCGCTCTTGGCACGTCCTGCACCTACTCCAGGTAAATATAAATTACAAAATCTATACAACATTATGTATTATGATTTTGTATAATTTAACTTATTTTGTTTAATCTTTGTAGGTGTCATTACTACAGTAAAGCCTGTGGCTCCTCCTCCTCCCCCTCAGAAAACTATTCAAATGCAGTCTGAAGGAGATAGTTCTTCTTCAAAAGAAGATACTATCCAAGAAGAATGTTTCCCACCCACAGAGGTACAACAAGAGCCTGAAGTAAAGGCCCAACAAGAATTGTCTTCTCTTGCTGAAGACCGAGAAGAAGAACCAACTGCAGATGAAGGAGTAGCTGCAGAAGAAGAACCAGCTGTAGATAAAGAAATAGCTGCAGAAGAAGAACCAGTTGCAGAAGAACCAACTGCAACTGAAGTACTCCCAGAAGGTGATGAAGATATTGTCAACTCATCAACCGAAATCGGAGACGTAGTAATAGCATCTTTAGTTATTGCTACTGATCCGGCACAAGTTCTTGAGAAGACAGTGTCTGAACCTGAATCATTTACAATAGCCACCATTCCTCCCGCAACAATCACCGCCACCGAAACTCAAATAGTTTCAGTTCCAAAAACGGCTGGAGCAATGATCCATAAAATTACTGAAGATAATGTTTCTAAAGCTCCTGGGGATCAATCAGCCATGGTAGCAACATCAACAATGGCTTCAACTCAACTTGCTACCAAGGCCACAACAACATCTGCTCCCAGTCTTCAGAAGAAGAATTTGGTAGACCTTGCTGCCACGCCGAGCTCTAATACAGAAATGAATCTCTTCGTTGAGATCCATCCTGAAACTTTCTACAAAACCTTGGCAGCTTTGATCAAGAAGGTCCTGAAGAAGGGCCTTAATTATAAAAGCTTAAAGGCTGCAATTGCTCTCACGATCAGGAATGTTGCTATGTTCAATGACGCTGAGAGAGTCGCAGCTTTGGAGAAGGTAGTGGAAAGACTTGAACAGCCTATTAAAGAATATCTAAGGCTGTCAAGTGAAACTCTTGAAAGTCTCATCCAAACCGAGTATGATGCTTTATCAGCTGAATATATCACTCGGAAGACTATTTTTAATGAATCTCTCCAGGAGTATAGCAACAAAGTTGCCAGGGAGAAAGCTTTATTGAATGAAAATAAATCCCTTCTGGAGATGCATAAAGAAGCCTATGAGACTTCAAACATGAGAATTCATCAGCAAGATGAAAGAATTCGTGAAGTTGAAGTGGAGTTGCTTCGCTTGAAGGCAGAAAGAGAGCAGATGATTGCAGCTAGAGACCAACATCTGACGCAGAGCTTAATATTAGAATAGAAGGTTTTTGGTGCTGAAGCTGTCATTAAAACCCTTGATGATGACAAGGATAAAATGATAGCTACTTTCGCCGAACTCTCCCATCTCTGTACTCCAGAAGCCCGACGATCTATAACTACTGCTACTGTATTGAATTCTCGTGAGAAGCGTCTAGCAGAGCTGCAAAAACTGCTCGAAGATGTATCTGCTCCTCCCTAGGAAATAAAGAATTTTATATTCTTCTTTTTGTATCATTAATAAAGAATTTTGTATTCTTTTGTCTTTTCCTTTCTGTAATATTACAAGAAATGAATGAAATCATTGTTTTGTGACCTTATCATTTATTTTAAATTTAAATAATAGGTATGAGATAGAAAACACTTATCAGAGGTAATATGGACATGACAAGTCTTCTAAATTCAATAAATTATATCTATCCAGAGGTAATGTGGACATGATAGATAATAAATCTTGTTTTCTTTTTAGAGTGTACAATACTATCAGAGGTAATATGAACGTGACAGATTGTAATTACTCAAAGAAAATAGATTAATATCTATTCAGAGGCCATATGGACATGATAGATAAGAAAAGAAGTAAACTTAATATCTATTCAGAGGTCATGAGGACATGATAAATAATAAATCTTCTTCTTTCTAAAATCAGCTGGTAAGACAGAAGATCAAAATTCTCTTTTAGGAGAACAAACAATCAGCTTAACCAAACCTTGGTAATTGGAGAATAAAGAAGAAATTTAGACATAATATTTCTTCAAAAATTTGCCATTAATTGGCATCATGATTAAATCTCTATTAGATTTAGACAACCTATAGGCACCATTAGAGAATACTGTCTCAACTACATAAGGACCTTCCTATTTTGCTTAGAATTTCCCTTTACTCTTATGGGTCATCACCATCGGTCTTCGGACAGCTAGAACTAGCTCACCGACTTTGAATACCCTCTCTTTAACTTTATAATTGAAAGCTCGAGATATGCAGGCTTGATATAGCTCAATGTGCTGTTGTGCTTGAAGATGCTTCTCGTCCAATCCTTCAAGTTCTTGGAGCCGTAAGCGATCATTATTCTCTGAGGTTAGCTCATTAGCAATGACTATTCTAAGAGATGGAATCTGGATTTCCAGTGGAAGAACAGCCTCACATCCGTAAACCAGTGAGAATGGTATAAAACCAGTAGGAGTTCGGACTGTCGTTCGGTAAGCCCATAAATATTCTCCAAGTTTCTTATTCCAATAACGTTTATTAGAAGAGACAAACTTTTTGAGAAGTTTAATAATTGTCTTGTTGAAAGCTTCGGCCAAACCATTAGCAGCTTGATTGTAAGCTGTAGAAGCCAGATTTTGGATCTGATTCTTATCACAAAATCTATAAAATGCCTGACTGACAAATTGGGATCCATTATCATGAATTATCCTTCGGGAAATCCCAAAATGATAAATGACATGGTGTTTAATGAAGCTAACCAAATTAGATGTTTTTACTTCAACAAGGGGAACCGCTTCCGCCTATTTAGAGAAATAATCCGTTATGGCCAGGATAAACCGATGTCCTTTAATAGAAGGAGAATTAATCGGACAAATAATATCTATGTCCCAAGCTTCGAAACCCCAAGAAGCTGCCGTAGGATGTAAGAATTCAGATGGTTGATGAATAAAATCGGCATGAATCTGACATGCTTTATACCGTCTAGCATAATCCACAGCATCTGCTATCATAGAAGGCCAATAATACCCCATTCTTCGAATATGGTCCTGTAATTTTGGACCCGGTTGATGAGCACTACAGATACCATCATGAACTTCACGGAGTGTTTGCTTAGCTTCACTCTCAGAGAGACAACGCAGCAAAAGTCTGCCATAAGAACGACGATATAACATATGTAAAGAAGAATCGTAGTAGAATCGAAATGATCGTCTTTTGATTGAAGCAGCTTCTTTTGGATTTTCAGGTAAAATCCTATGAACCGTATAATCAATAAATGGACTTCTCCAATCCCTTTGCTGGGAATTTGATTCTGTAGTATAACTTTGTTCGATATGCAAATTATTCTTGACACGGAATAGATCTCTATCCAACAAAGTAATGGTATTTTGTCTTCTGATTGGAACAGCTAAGTCTGCAGCTAAACTAGCAAGAGCATCAGCTTCCAAATTTTGAGAACGTGGTACGAATTCAATAAAGAATCCTTTGAATGAAAGGACCAATTCGATTACCACTTGATGATAAGGAATGAGGTCAGGATTTCTGACTTTGTATGTCCCTCTGACCTGATTAACAATCAGTTGAGAGTCTCCATAAGCTTCCAGGAACACAATGTCCAATTGTTTTGCTACTTGAAGACCAATTAGCAGAGCATTATATTCTGCCACATTATTAGAACATGGTTTATTAAGAGAATAAGCACGATATATGACCATTTTATCAGGAAAGACCAAGACGATGCCTACTCCGGAGATAATATTGCCTTTAGGTCCAACCCGCGATGCTCCATCAAAATATAGTTGCCAAATGTCATCCCTCAAAGTCATGTTGCAATCCACGACTTCATCTGGAATGTCTTCATATAGCTTAGAGGTTTCAGGTATAGGGTGAGCTGCTAAGAAATCAGCTAATGCTTGACCTTTCACTAATTTTTGAGGTACATAGATAATATCATAAGGAGTAAGCAATATTGCCCAGGTGGCTAACCTGGAGTTAAGAATACTCGGCTTTCTCATCAATATCCGAATATGATTTATTCTGGATATGACATGAATAGTTTGTCCTGACACATAATGTCGTGTCTTTTGAACGGCAAAAACCAAAGCCAAACATTCTTCCTCTACAGGAGTATACCTGTGTTCAGCTCCAACCATCATTCGGCTAAGATAATAAATTGCCTGTTCATGACCCTTATCACTTTTTTGTGCAAGAAGAGCACCAAGAGAATGATCTAAGGCTCGAACATATAGCAAAAATGGTCTTCCTACTACTGGAGGTACCAGAACAGGTAGATTTGTAAGGTATTACTTGATGTCATTGAAGGCTTTTTGACATGCTTCATCCCAAACAAATGATACACCTTTCTTTAATAGACGAGAGAAAGGTTGACATCTCCCAGAAAGATTGGATATAAATCTCTTGATATAAGCAATGCGACCTTGGAAGCCACGGAGTTCTTTCAGATTACGTGGAGGACGCATTTCAAGAATTGCGTTAATTTTATCAGGATCAACATGGATACCTTGAGAAGTGATGACAAATCCCAAAAATTTGCCACTGGAAACCCCTAAAAAAGACTTAGTGGAATTCATCTTCAGTTGACGCTGATGCATCAACTCAAATACTGTCTTCAAGTCTTGAATGTGGTCATCTTTTAATCGACTTTTGACAGCAATATCATCCACATAACATTCAACTGTTTTCCGTAGATATTCTTGAAAGATATTGCTCATGGCCCGTTGATACGTAGCACCGACATTTTTTAGACCAAACGGCATAATCCTATAGCAGTAAACTCCAAGGGGTGTACGGAAAGCGGTATGCTTTTCATCTTCTGGATGCATCTTAAAAATCTGCATTAAGATCTCAAAAATCTATGCAAACTCGGACTTTTCCATTCTTCTTCATGACAGGTACAATGTTGACAACCTAGTCTGGGTGTTGTTCTTCACGAACAAAGCCACATGTAATCAGCTTTTTGACTTTTGCTTCAATTGCATCCATCATATCTGGTCGAAAATGCCGCTGCTGTTGTTTTACAGATTTGGCATTAGGAAGAATATTGAGTTTATGAGTAGCCACTTTATGATCTAGACCCGGTATATCCTCATAACTCTATGCAAAGATATCAATATATTTCTTAATCAGCTTTATCAACTCTTCATTTTCATCTTCAGAAAGGTTTTTACTGATAAATATCGGCTTGGACGTAGTTCCGTCTCCAACGTCAATCTGGACAATTTTATCTTCTATAGATGGCTGTCGCTGTTCAAAACGAAGCTCCCATTGAGTGTCCATTTGTTGTGCCCAGGGGTCATTTTTAAATGGCTCAGATTCACCATCAGTTTGGACCATGTTGACTGAAAAGACGTACTAAGATTCAACATACTGGTTTCCTCCAGAATCTGAGGATTGTAAACAACTGGAAGAAAATTCTTCTTCCATATCTTCTTTATACATGTAGGATGTATCAGATTCAATGAACTGGATTTCTTTAGAATCTGAGGATTGTGAAGAACTGGAAAAAAAAATTTCTTGTATATCTTCATTAAACATGTAGGATGAATCATATCCTAACCCATGACAAGTTTTTTGGTAAAATGGATCACCACATAATGATAACCGTCTACCTTTGCCTTGATTGAGACCTAGCATAGTTTTCAAATCATATCCAATATTCTGGATAATCTTAAGAGATTGTTGACTATATTTGTCAATTCTAATTTTTTTCTTTATCTTTCTCTATGAGATTATCTGTCTAAGTAACAGAGATATTTCTAGCCAAGCCAAACACAATTTGGCGCTTGTTTTTCTTATTAGACGGGATCACAAAATAAGATTCTTCGTGACGTCTATAAGTTACACAAGCTTGTGATGATGAGGCTACAGGTAGAAGATAAGGAGAAGATGTTAGAAACCTTTGAGCAGAGGGTCCAACATCGACATGAGGAGGAAATTTTTTTTCCTTATGATTAATATATAAGATTTCCTCTGTATTTATGTCATTTTTATGTTGATGACTTTGATTATCAGCAGATAATGTCATTCTTTCAATAAATTTGACAGCCATATACTCTAAAAGGAAATCTTCATTAATATAAGAAAGTACAGAATAATCAATATTTACATCATTTACAAACTGACTACTATACTTTGGATTGATCATTAATGGACCGTCATCCGTGTTCAGCGTAGACTTGCCAAGTTTGATAATCAGTGGTTCTGGATCATTTGTACGAGAAGTACATCCCTTGACCTTGATCATGAGAGGTTAAACTTGGCTCTTGACTGGAATTCTCACAGATTCCTCAGATAAAGCTCGAGTTCTTCCTTAACCTTAATCATCAAAGGTTCGTCATTGACAGGTTGGATTTGGATTCGATCTTTGACTTTAATCTTCAAAGGTTGATCTTCTGGAGGATCTTCTAAGACAGATTGATCTTCTGCAGGCGACAGATCTTCAGTCATATCAGATATCTCTTTTACATGCTCCTGTTTGTAGAGTATTGAATCAGAAAAATAGGCTTCAACACCCTTTAAAGGATTAATATCTACAAATTCAGTCTTCACAATCCCTTGAGAATCTACATACTTGAAGCATTGGTGGAGAGTTGAAGGCACGATATTATGCTCATGTATCCACGATCTTCTAAGAAGGATGTTATAGGATACATCTGAGTTGATAACATAAAAGTTTGCTATAGTTCGAAGATCACCTATTTGAATCTTCAGACGAATCTTCCCCAATGGTTTACTGTGAAACCCAAATTTTTGATTTAATGGTTTGGTAGTGTAATATAGTTTTGTATTATTACTATTATTATATTATTATTATTATTATTATTAATGGTGGATTTTAAAATTAATTTCAAAATTTAAAATGGATTTTTGGAGTACTGACCTGACCCGAGCCGGACCCGATTTTCGAAACCCAGACCCAATCCTCTCTTTTGAAATCTGACTTCTATCTTTGTTATTTATATATAAAAAAATATTCATTTCTTTTTGAACTGGTCCATATTGGACCAGCTCCCCACGTACTCCTTTCCCACGTTCCCCCATCTCTCCTCACTTCAAGCTTCTACTTTCACTCTCAACCTTTTCCCCCTCAACACCCACAGCCTTTTCTTTTCTCCTTATAACTCCCCACACTCAAACCACTACTCCATCTCTCTCCTTCCATTCCCTCTAGAGAAGAGAAAAAAAAAACCCCATCTCCACTCTACTTTCCCTTCCCCTCACAAATTTTTCCCTCAACCCTCTCCACGCGGACCCGAACCCCCGAGCCCCGCCGGCCTCCTCCGCTCGTCCGCCGATGCCCCAGCACCCCGAGCCCCGCCGGCCTCCTCTAGTCGGTCGCCCGCGCCCCCGCAGCCGTCTCCCAGCGGCGCCCAACCCTCGGCGCTTTCTGCCGCAGCCGCCCCGGCATTTCCCGTCGGCCGAGCACCCCGACGCCCCTCGCCCGACCCCTGCCGAGCGCTGCCATCTTCTGGCCAGCAGCCCGGTGCGCCTCCCGCAGTCCCTGGCGCCCCACCGCCGCCGGCCAGCGCAACCCCCGCGGCTTCTCGTGCCCTAGCACGCGGACGCTGTTCTCCCCGGCGCACCCCAATCACGTGCCCTGCTGTTCGGGACAGCCCTGTCCAGCGCTGTTCGCGGGAGATCGAATCCGATCCGTAGATTTGTGCATCCCGAGTCTGAGGCAACCCTTCAAATTCCGTCGATTTTGGGTAATCCCTGGTTAATCACAGTAGTTCGTCCCTCCCCGTGTCGATGATGAGTTGGTCCACGAATTTCCTTTGGGAAATTCGATTTTGGGTGAACGTCGTTCCCGGGATTTTCTGAGAAACTTCGGAAAGCTTCTGTTAGTTATTTCCGAAACTTTCGGAAATGGATTTCTAAATATTTTAGTTTTCGGATCTTTCCGATTTTTGTACTGTGATGTTTGGGTTGGTTTCAGAATCCCGAATTCATTTCGGGTCGTTCCGAATTAATATTGGGAATGGTTGTGGTTATTTATATATATATATATTTTTTGGGATTTCCCTGGTTTGGGATTTGCAGGAAAATATTGGCATATTTCCCAATTTTTGGGTTGACCAAAAATAGAGGAAATGCTGCCGGATTTTTCCATAAATTTAATTATATTTCTAAAATGATTTTAAAATGGATTTCGGAAAATAATTAATATTTTGGATTTTTGGGCGATGACCGTATCGGTCAATGGGCCCTGGCTAAGTGCAAACGAAATCGGCCTCGCCCGGACGTTGAGGCATTAGCCTATATGGCGATTGGACCATATCTGAGGCTCATTAAATATTTAGTTTATTTTTATTTATTTTATTCATAATTAATTATAGGAAGTTTTAGAACTAACGACCGTTTCGTCTTATTTCAATTTATGTAAATAAATTGTAATGGGCATAAGCCCAGTTGGTTGTTGGCTCTGTGACTTGTAATTTGTTAGCGTAGGATTTTCTGTTGATTTGCTGGTTTTGCGAGTTCTTTTAGCATACGCGTAAATCTAATAATTATTTTCATATAAAAATTAATAAAGTTTTTTCACATTAAAATTACAAGTTTTAATATTAAAACAACGATCATGTATTTCTCATTAAAATAAAAAATTTATTTTTATATGTATAAATACGAAAATACAAAGTTTTAATCAATTAAATTGGAAACTACGAGTTTTTCCAAAATACAAAGTTTAAACGATTTTTCCCTCGTTATTAATTCAACGCACCAATAATCGCATTTTTGTTCGTATTTAATAAATAAAGATTTAAAATTGATTAGGACACAATTAGAGATTTCAACTAGTATAGTTAGCTTGGTAACCCTGGATTCTGAGTCAATTTCTCGAATATAGGAATTCGAGGACGATCCTAATTTTCTATCTCGAAGTCTTCAATCTTTCCAGTCTAGTCTATTTTGAGGCAAGTACAGTTTGTGTTAGTTTACAGTTATTTTAATAATCGCTTTACTGCAAGTTTAAACCACGATGCAACACGAAACTCTCTCTGAGAGCACTGACTGATTGACTGTTGGGTACTGGGGGAATAGAGTAATGTTTATGACCACATCCACTGTAACTTAGAACTGTACTAGCTTACCCCTCATACACACAGGAATAAGCCGTATCTGAACTGTAACAAACCCAAGCCGGTCATATTCATTGCCTATTCAAATCACGCTGTTTTTCTGTTAGAAAACTGTTCATTTCTAAATTTTTTAAAAGTGCATGATTCTATTATTATTTCAATTGTCAAATTAGCATGAATTGTACTTTGCTTCCTCCTGACTGGAGGTAACATTTTTAGGGGACTATAAGGATGCTGAGCTGTTAATCAGCAGCTACTACGACCCTGTTCTGTACCCCGTAGTGCTGCCAGAGTTCCCTTTGGAGGACACAGGGACCGAGGCCGATGAGTCGAATACTTAGATAGATTTTTCTTTCCAGTTTTGTTGTTTTATTTGAAAATCTGTTTATTTGAATTTAGGATTTATTTCAGTACTTTTAAATTCCAGTTGTATTTATTTCAAATGTTCAATAAAGTTTTCAATTTCCGATCATTGAGTTGTGACAAATATAGATGCTGTTGTTATGGTTACCTGCTAAATGAACAGCTTACTGCCGCCGTCTCAACAACGGTGCAGGCTGGGCATGATCCGGTTCGACCCAATTATTTGGGATCGGGTCGTGACATATTTTTAGTGGTGGCCCATACAGGTCCATGAACAACAACTTAGGAAAACATACCTAGAAACAATTAGAATACTAGAACATTGATTTGTCACATCATAGGTCCGAATTATATATAAATAAATATTTTTGTTTGATTATAGCCTGGTAGGCTACCTTGATTATGTGTGCATCCTAAACCTTCCAGAGAATGGCCATTGACAAGACCAATCCTGCTGGCGATGAGGTGTCATCTCCGGATCATACCCCATCTCCTCAACCAAGTCCAGGGTTTATTCCCTCGCGGTTGATTGGCCGTCCCCATGATGCATCCAGTAAAGTTTTCACTACACTGGCGATTCCTATCTCTTCTCAAACTGAGATGCATTTCCTTGGTGGAGTATCCATTCCTGTTGCTCCACCAGTACCAGCAAATATCCCCCAAATGGTTGCCCTATTTCAAGAAATCCTGGAGATCCAGAAAGCTCAAGATGAAGCCCAACAGGAACAGATGAATATCATGTGAGAAGACATGAAGAACGTCAATGATGTAGCCTTAGCTATCTTAAAACCAAGTTGGAGCGGAACCTCGTCCTAGGAGGGATACCCCTGAATCTTGGAGAAATTTGATCCCTATCCGGCAGTCATATCGTAAGAAGCTATTGGTTTGTGACTACTGTAAAAGGCTTGGTCTCCAAGCCAATATTTGTCGCAAGAGATTAGGAAAATATTTGGCATGTGGATCTGCTGAACATCGGGTAAAGGACTATCCCTTATCTTTCCATCAAACCAGAGCACATATCCCAGCAACACCTGTTAGGCCACAACCTAGGGGCTCTTCCTATCCAGCAGACCTTGCCTCCTACTATAAGGTATGATACAGACTCGAGGTTCATAGAAGAGGAAGCAGTTGGAGACTGCTCATGCAAGAGCCAGAACCATGAAGATTAGTACCTAGGACTGCTGAATAGCATTATTTATTGTCATAAGAAGTTGTAACAGGAGGTCCTTAGATCAATCATAAGAGTTTTTTCTGTAATTCTCCACATGAATAAACTTCTTAGTTACACCTTTATGGTAGATGTTTTCCCTGATAGTCTTTCCGGATTGCCCCAGATCTAGACATAGAGTTCACTATTGACCTAGTCCCCGGCTCTCCCCTATTTCAAAAGGGACACTATAGAGTCAACCCGAAGGAGGCCAAAAAGATGAAGGACCAGATCAATGAAGGCTCTAGGATTTATCCAGGATAGAACTTCATCCTAGGGAGCGTCTGTCTTGTTAGTGCACAATAAGGACGGAACAGTACGGATGTGCATCGACTACCGGGCGCTGAACAATATCACCATCAAGAACAAGTACCCTCTGCCCCGGATCGATGACCTATTTGATCAATTGAGCGGGGCCAAGGTGTTTTTGAAGATTGATCTTAGATCTGGCTACCACCAGATCAGGGTCAGAAAGGAAGATATTCCCAAGATGGCATTCAACACCAAGTATGGGCAGTTTGAATTCTTGGTCATGCCGTTTGGACTGACGAATGCTCCTACGGTGTTCATGAACCTTATGAACAAGCTTTTCCATGAATACCTAGATCAATTGTTATTGTCGTCATCGATGACATTTTGATCTATTCAAAGACGGAAGAGGAGCACGAAGAGCACCTCAGAAAAGTTATGGAAACTTTGAGGAAGAAGAAGCGGGAAGGAATTTTGGTGGATCCAAAGAGGATAGCCGCTGTGGTCTACCCCAAGCTCAGTTGCTGAAATCAGGAGTTTTTGGGCTTGGCTGGCTACGACCGGAAGTTCGTGAAGGGTTTTGCCAGAATTGCTCAGCCGATGACGAAGCTCACTCGGAAGAATGAAGAGTTCATCTGGACAGAAGATTGCCAGGCATCATTCGAGGAGCTGAAGAAGAGACTTACCATTGCACCAATCCTAGCGCTACCCGCAGGAACTGGTGGTTTCTCAATCTACAGTGATACCTCAGGTAAAGGACTGGGTTGCGTTCTTCAACAACATAGAAAAGTGATTGCTTATGCATCTAGGCAATTACGGACTCATGAGAAGAACTATCCTACACATGATTGGGAGCTTGCAGCGATGATATTTGCATTAAAGTTATAGAAGTATTACCTTGATGGAGAGAGAGTGAAAATATTTACAGACCACAAGTATGATTTCACTTAGAAGGAGCTGAACATGAGGCAAAGAAGGAGCTGGACGTTGATCCATTTACAAGTGAGCTCGAGTCTGATGGACAAAATCAAGGAGACGCAGTTTCAAGTCGAGACACTTTGCAAACTTAGAGCTCAAGTGCTTGCAGGAACACTTGAAGGATTCTCAATCGCCAGTGACGGAGCACTGAAGAATGGTACGAGGCTTTGTGTACCAACTGGCGAACTGAGGAACGAGCTGTTGCAAGAAGCGCACCAGTCACAGTATTCCATACATCCTGGAGCTAACAAAATGTATCGAGATATGTGTACCATTGTTTGGTGGCTTGGAATGAAGAAAGATGTGGCCAGATATGTTGCTAGATATTTAATTTGTCAACAAGGGAAGGCTAGCAGGCAGAGACCACCAGGACTATTGCAGCCGCTTGACATTCCGGAGTGGAAATGGGAGCACATAACAATGGATTTTGTATCGGGACTGCCTCGATCCCAAGGAGGAAAGGATGCCATTTGGGTTATCGTGGACCGACTGACGAAGTCAGCTCACTTTATCCCTTTCAAAGTTGGCAGCACTGTACATGCGGCACATCTACCGGATTCATGGAGTTCCGGTAAGTATCGTATCTGACAGAGATACTAGATTTACCTCTCACTTTTAAAAGAGTTTGCATGACAGCTTGGGAACACAACTGAAGTTCAGCGCCGCCTACCACCCCCAGACTGACGGGCAATCAGAAAGAACAATATAGACGCTAGGAGACATACGGGGATCCTGCGTCTTAGAATTTGGAGGGTCTTGGGAAGACCATTTGCACTTGGTAGAATTCTCCTACAACAGCAGCTACCAAGCTAGTATCGGTATGACACCATTCGAGGCACTCTATGGACGTCATTGCTGCACTCCACATACTTGGGATGACGTCGGAGAATGAGCGTTGCTTGGACCTGAGAAGGTGACCGATGCAGCAGAGAAGATGAGAATGATCAGAGACAAGCTCAGGATTGTCCAAGACAGACAGAAGCATTGGGTTGATAGTAGTCATCGACCAGTAAAGTTTGAAGAAGGAGATAGCGTTTCTGTGAAGTTTTCTCCTACTAGAGGAACAATCAGTTTTGACGGAGCTGGGGATTGAGGCCAGGTACATCAGGCCATTTGAAGTTTAAGACGAGTCGGAAGTAGCGTACCGGTTAGTTCTACCAGCTAATCTTGAGAGTGTGCACAACGTCTTCTACGTATCACAGCTCAGATGCTATATTACGGATCCGAGTCACATATTGGACAATTCAGAGCTGAAGATTAGACTCAACCTTTCAGTGCCAGAGAAACCAGTTGCAAGCGTAGTCAGAAGTGAGAAGAAGATCAGAATTTGAGCCATCACATAACTCCTATTTCTTATCTTTTTGTTCTAAACTTGACTGATGCTGCTAAGTTAGCCTAGTTTTGCAAGCTATCTCTTTATCAAGCTTGATTATGACAGTATTTTATTGGGTGCACCCACTAATATATTGTCTAATCAGGACCGGTGCATGATGGTCTGATCAACCTCGTGTACTTTGGTTCGCTTTTGTATTTTTTTGCATGGATGATATCATAAATGAAACTTGTCCCTAAACCGTCTCATCTACGACTGCCTTGGAAATTCTTATTGTTGGACCTGAGTTACGGGCGCAGTACCCGTACCTGTTTGATTTTCCAACCCTACCTTTTAAATTTCGAGGACGAAATTTTCTGAGGGAAGATTGTGAAATCCAAATTTTTGATTTAGTGGTTTGGTAGTGTAATATAGTTTTGTATTATTACTATTATTATATTATTATTATTATTATTATTAATGGTGGGTTTTAAAATTAATTTCAAAATTTAAAATAGATTTTTGGAGTGCTGACCTGACCCGAGCCGGACCCGATTTTCGAAACCCAGACCCAATCCTCTCTTTTGAAATCTGACTTCTATCTTTGTTATTTATATAAAAAAAATTCATTTCTTTTTGAACTGGTCCATATTGGACCAGCTCCCCACATACTCCTTTTCCACGTTCTCCCATCTCTCCTCACTTCAAGCTCCTTCTTTCACTCTCAACCTTTTCCCCCTCAACACCCACAGCCTTTTCTTTTCTCCTTATAACTCCCCACACTCAAACCACTACTCCACCTCTCTCCTTCCATTCCCTCTAGAGAAGAGAAAAAAAAACCCCATCTCCACTCTACTTTCCCTTCCCCTCACAAAATTTTCCCTCAACCCTCCCCACGCGGACCCGAACCCCCGAGCCCCGTCGGCCTCCTCCGCTCGTCCGCCGACGCCCCAGCACCCCGAGCCCTGTCGGCCTCCTCCAGCCGGCCGCCCGCGCCCCCGCAGCCGTCTCCCAGCGGCGCCCAACCCTCGGTGCTTTCTGCCGCAGCCGCCCCGGCGTTCCCCGCCGGCCGAGCACCCCGATACCCCTCGCCAGACCCCTGCCGAGCGCTGCCATCTTCCGGCTAGCAGACCGGCGCGCCTCCCGCAATCCCCGGTGCCCCACCGCCGTCGGCCAGCGCAACCCCCGCGGCTTTCCGTGCCCTAGCACGCGGACGCTGTTCTCCCCAGCGCACCCCAATCACGTGCCCTGCTATTCGGGACAGCCCTGTCCAGCGCTGTTCGCGGGAGATCGAGTCCGATCCGTGGATTTGCGCGTCCCGAGTCCGAGGCAACCCTTCGGATTCCGTCGATTTTGGGTAATCCCCGGTTAATCACAGTAGTTCGTCCCTCCCCGTGTCGATGATGAGTTGGTCCACGAATTTCCTTTGGGAAATTCGATTTTGGGTGAACGTCTTTCCCGGGATTTTCTGAGAAACTTTGGAAATCTTCTGTTAGTTATTTCCAAAACTTTCGGAAATTGATTTCTAAATATTTTAGTTTTTGGATCTTTCCGATTTTTGTACTGTGATGTTTGGGTTGGTTTCGGAATCCCAAATTCATTTCGGGTCATTCCGAATTAATATTGGGAATGGTTGTGGTTATTTATATATATATATTTTAGGATTTCCCTGGTTTGGGATTTGCAGAAAAATATTGGCATATTTCCCAGTTTTTGGGTTGACCAAAAATAGAGGAAATACTGCCAGATTTTTTCGTAAATTTAATTATATTTCTAAAATGATTTTAAAATGGATTTCGGAAAATAATTAATATTTTGGATTTTTGGGCGATGACCGTATCGGTCAATGGGCCCTAGCTAAGTGCAAACGAAACCGGCCTCGCCCGGACGTTGAGGCATTAGCCTATATGGCGATTGGACCATATCTGAGACTCATTAAATATTTAGTTTATTTTTATTTATTTTATTCATAATTAATTATAGGAAGTTTTAGAACTAACGACCGTTTCGTCTTATTTCAATTTATGTAAATAAATTGTAATGGGCATAAGTCCAGTTGGTTGTTGGCTCTGTGACTTGTAATTTGTTAGCGTAGGATTTTCTGTTGATTTGCTGGTTTTACGAGTTCTTTTAGCATACGCGTAAATCTAATAATTATTTTCATATAAAAATTAATAAAGTTTTCTCACATTAAAATTACAAGTTTTAATATTAAAACAACGATCATGTATTTCTCATTAAAATAAGAAATTTAGTTTTATATGTATAAATACGAAAATACAAAGTTTTAATCAATTAAATTGGAAACTACGAGTTTTTCCAAAATACAAAGTTTAAACGATCTTTCACTCGTTATTAATTCAACGCACCAATAATCGCGTTTTTGTTCGTGTTTAATAAATAAAGATTTAAAATTGATTAGGACACAATTAGATATTTCAACTAGTATAGTTAGCTTGGTAACCCTGGATTCTGAGTCAATTTCTCGAATGTAGGAATTCGAGGACGATCCTAATTTCCCATCTCGAAGTCTTCAATCTTTCCAGTCCAGTCCATTTTGAGGCAAGTACAGTTTGTGTTAGTTTACAGTTATTTTAATAATGGCTTTACTGCAAGTTTAAACCACGATGCAACACGAAACTCTCTCTGAGAGCACTGACTGATTGACTGTTGGGTACTGGGGGAATAGAGTAATGTTTATGACCACATCCACTGTAACTTAGAACTGTACTAGCTTACCCCTCATACACACGGGGATAAGCCGTATCTGAACTGTAACAAACCCAAGCCGATCATATTCATTGCCTATTCAAATCATGCTGTTTTACTGTTAGAAAACTGTTCATTTCTAAATTGTTTAAAAGTGCATGATTCTAATATTATTTCAACTGTCAAATTAGCATGAATTGTACTTTGCTCCCTCCTGACTGGAGATAACATTTTTAGGGGACTATGAGGATGCTGAGCTGTTAATCAGCAGCTACTACGACCATGTTCTGTACCCCGTAGTGCTGCCAGAGTTCCCTTTGGAGGACATAGGGACCGAGGTCGATGAGTCGAATGCTTAGATAGATTTTCCTTTCCAGTTTTGTTGTTTCATTTGAAAATCTGTTTATTTGAATTCAGGATTTATTTCAGTACTTTTAATTTCCAATTGTATTTATTTCAAATGTTCAATAAAGTTTTCAATTTTCGATCATTGAGTTGTGACAAATATAGATGCTGTTGTTATGGTTACCTGCTAATGGAACAGCTTACTGCCGCCGTCTCAACAACGGTGCAGGCTGGGCATGATCCGGTTCGACCCAATTATTTGGGATCGGGTCGTGACATTTACTCTTTCCAGAGTTGAAACCAACTATTATTGTACTAGTGTAAGTCAAATCACTAGTAGGAATCCTCAGGGGTCGTAGCTTACTCTGAAGAATAATGCTAATAGAAGACCCAGGATCAATATAAATCCTGTCAATTTCAGTAGAGTCAATATACCCTGTATAACACAGAGGCCTGTCGTGTCTATTATGCTTCAACAGCATATCTTTTTGTGTGAAGGTAATGTTAGGAATCAAATTCCATCACACTATGACATTGAGGACACGAGACCGGTATATTGTCAGGACTTTTGAGTTGAGCCAAGCATGAATCTGCTTGTAGCAAAGCTTCGCTCAAAGTTTTTCTACTTTCTTTAGAAAGATGAAGCAACTCAAAGATAGAGAGTCTAGCTGGAGTATTAGCTAATTGGGCTAGAATATCGAACTTGTAGGGCTTCATCACTACCCCTTGATTTTAAGCAGACTTCAGCGGGACGTCAAAGCGTACTGCTTTTTGTTTCCCTTTCTCAACCACAGATGGTTTAGAAGGTCTTGCCTCAGCAGGAACAGGAGATGGTTGAACTGGTAGTGTTTCAGCAACATCCTCAGCTTCTTTGGAAGTTCTCTCATAATCTTTATGGTATTCTTTACCAGATCTCGTACCAGCAAGCTTCGTCAGACTCAGGAGAATGAAGTACCATATTACAGGTTTTAATCTTCTTTCCCTTAGTCTTCTTCTTGCAAAGATTTTTATGAGGGACCTCAAATCCCAATCCAACAATGGATTTTTGACCTTGAATTTGTAAAGGAAGTCGCATTCCTTTATCATAGTTCAAGCCTTCCGCCTTTTGAAAGTCATAGCCCATCTTTTTCATGAGATGGACTGATTGTTAACTGTACATGTGAGTGGGTAGTGGACTTTCAATAGATGGTTCAACAGAGGAAGGAGGAACAGAGACCTCTATAACCACAGGAGTAGGGATATTTGGGACAAGAGAAAAAATCCCTACAAGAGCTTTCTCACAAGCAGCAAAGACTTGTTGTGCCCTGTATAAGGGGAAACTATTCATTGCTAACCATTATCGATGAGTAAGTTTAAGTTTGGTAGGAGGAGCCAAACTTGGAGGACATATATTCAAACCCCTCAGCCTATCCTCCAAAGGAATGTCGTCCCAAAGATGATCCAAATCATCATGATCTGGTGTAACAACATGAGAAATCATATTACAGGTTTTGACTTTTCGACCTTTCTTAGATTTGGAAGTTTTACTTTCATCTTCCATTTCAGGTACTGAGTCAGGGTGTACCCACATGATTTTACCATTTTTTAATATGAGAGGCAATAGTCCTTCACTTTGCTCTCTAGCAGGCGGGAGATTCACAATCTTCATTGTCGTCTTTGGAATTGGGACAATCCCATCTGGAACTTGTTGTGGAGGAAAATCTCTAAATTGAAGAGAAATCATATTAGTTGTGACTGTATGCTCATCATTGGTTAAAGCGATGGCATTAGCATTTATCAACTCTTAGATTTTCTTCTTTAAAACATAGCAAGCCTTGGTAGGATGATTTATGTATCTATGATAGATACAATACTTGGGATTGTCAGTTAGATTCACCTCATTAGGTCATTTTGGCTCTGGAATCTAGAGTTTGCCACTCTTCACAAGACATTAGAATATCCCTAGGATATCACTGTCATCAAAAGAGTACTCTTCTTTTGGTTTGGAAGACTCCGAATTATTTGGCGTCGTTTTGGATTTTGAAAGATTAACCACTATGGTTTTCTTCACTTTTCCATTACGATTACCGGAATTATTACCTGAAGAGGCTTTATTTCCTTTGTCTTCTGAGGCAAAGATCATTCCATGTTCACGAGCCAATCTACCATTGGTCTCGGCTGAAACTGCTGCTATAATAAATGAGACCCAATCTGTGAATTGAGAACCCATAAAAACAGCGATGGTTGGTCGCAGATTTATTTTGTATGTATCAATTAATGCTGAATCTGGCATACCAGGAGGCATCTTCAAAGTAGCTTGTCGAAAACGTTCAATAAACTCTGAGTATCCTCTTTCTCTTTCTGTCTAATCTCTATTAAGGAGGACATATTCATGTCCATGCCTCCTTCATAGAAACGGAAGAGAAAAATTGCTTTAAACTCGTCAAAAGACGATATATAATTGTCAGATAGACTGCGATACCAGTCATATGCTGAACCCGTCAAACACCCAATAAAAACTCAGGTGAGAAGAGCATCATTCTTTTGCAAATGTACAGTCATAATATCAAAATAATTGATATATTGACTTAAAGAAGCCTTTCCATCAAATAATACCATAGATTGTGGCTTGAATTTTAGAGGAAAGGGTACATCATTCCAGTGAGGAGGATAAGGTTGTTTGATCCCTAACCTCTGGAGTTGATCTTTGTGCTTCAGAACTTCAAATTGTGCTTTTAACTTACGCACTGCTTGAATAGCTTCACTAGTTTGAGAAAGCACATTTGATTGAATAGTTGTTGGATGTACCGTAACCCCCACCAGAGGTGGTACATCTTCTGGAATGAGAGGATCTGGAGCTGCAGAATTTTGATTGATAGCAGGCTCTTGACTAAGATTATTCAAAGGTGTATCAACCCCTTGACTATCTTGAGTTTATGCTGCTACCTGCACCAGTGTTATCACTACCGGCTGAACAGTTTGCTGAGTCATTATTATTTGATACATATTTTGCATCATGGCAAGCATGTCCTTCAGTGATTGTTCCACTGCTGAGAGACGTTGTTCTGTATTAGAAGTTGATGTCTCCGGTTCATCTTCGATAGCATAGGATTCAACTTCCCTTGAACATACAGAAGGATTGGTGTAGAGGTATGAATCAATGCTTTTAGTTTCTGACTCCAAAGACTGGGTACCCCCAGCTTCTGAATTTGAAGATTACAACGATCTTTGACTTCTTGACCGAGTATGCCGATATACCCCTTCAAAAGTGTCAAGGAGTCGGTTGAACTGTTGTTGGCTTGGAGTCCGGGACGAATTGCATCTTGGACGTCGCCCTCTATTGATATGAGATGCCATATTAACTGATGCATAGGACAACTCATGTTCTTGATCATCAACATGTTGCTGAGACACATTGTAGCTCAATCGGTCAAAAACTGACCGTTTAGAAGCCGAACAGCAACATTTGATTACAATCTGGTGATACTCACAATGATGATTTTCTTGGTGGAGTATCACAGGAGATTTTCTGTTTTTACGCTTTTGTACAAGTAACTCACGTAAATCAGAAGGAGTGGAAGGAGTCGTCTTCTTTATTATATTTGGGATAGAGAAACGTTTAGTCCCTTGTGTATAAAGAAGATTACTAGCTGCATTAGCAGAACCAAACTTATATTTTACGCACCTGGAGTTGCGTGCGTAAATCCTAAGATTTTTGTGCACAAAGAACTCCATCAGCATTACGCATAATATGAAGGTTTGGTACCTTGCGTAAAGCAGTGTAAGAAGGTTGTCGGTAAAAAATAAAAATTTTACCAACAGTAGAATTCTTGTTTTTACGCTGCATACGTGTAGGTAAATTCACTTTAGATGCAAAGGCATCATCGTGAACTTTATCTACCATGTCACCGACAGGAGATTTACCTTTACGCGTAGAGCGTAAAACATGAACATCTGTCACGTCACAGACGGAAGATTTACCCTTACGCATAGAGCGCAAGACTTGAGTGTCTACCACGTCATAGACGGGAGACTGATTTTTATGCGCAGAGCGCAAAACTTGGGTGTCTACCACGTCACAGACGGGAGACTGATTTTTACGCCCAGGGTGCAACACTGAAGTAGAGACTGCCTCGACACAGAAGGGAGCCTCCACAACAGGAGTGGGAAGAATTCCCTTGCCTTCAGAGACAGCAGGGAGATCAGAGGATGCTTTGGACTTATGAATCCAAACTTTTTGCACCTTTCATAATTTTTGAACATTGGAGCAACGAGTACTACCCCGAGTTCGGAGCATTTCTTCGTAAGCAGTCTGGTCGAATTGAACAACCAGAGTCTTCTTTGTCGATCCGACCGACACATCATCATATTGAGCAATTGCTTTCTCGTCAGAGGAGAAAGTCGTCCCCAGCAGAGTCGCCTTTTTGTTTTACTTAACAAAATGCCTAAAATTGGATTTTGAAAGAAAATGAGAAAAAGTACAAAAGTATAAATTATTTCTGGGAAGTATTGCTATGGAAGTCTGATCTGAGAGCGATCACTTTGTTCCTTGGACCACACAATGATGATGAAGAGAACTGCTTGAGGAAGATGAACAATCGGAAGAATTAAGTCACCAGAAAGGTATCGACACAACGGCACTGATGGCACAGTCGAATGCTTTCCTGCTTTGCTTCACCCTGTTCTTGAAAAAAAATTAAAAAAAATGCTTCTGGGAATATCACTCTGAAGGTATGAGTTTTTTCAGAATCTCCTCCTCTGTATATCTCCCATGATGTCTTTCTTTTGTTAAAAATAAGTCTATTTATAGACTAGACCCTCTGTACATAAAAAGCAACAAAATTGGGTATCTACGCAAGTAACTGCCACCCACGATTGAAAATCAACCTTTACGCGTGATGACACGTGTCCCATGTAGAGGAGTTTTGATCTCTACGCAAGGTGACACGTGTCCCACAACTTCAACAAAATAGGAATAGCACGTACACACGTTCCTCGATAAGTGTGGCATGAAAGCCACGTATGCAGACCACGTTCTCACATAGCCAGAAAAGATTGGGCGTAAAAATAACCCAAAATAGACTTCCTACGTAAAGTAGCAGACTGGGCGTAAAATAACCCAAAATAGACTTCCTGCGTAAAGTGGCTGAAAAGTAGCCTTGGGCGTATAATTAGCTCAAATAAACTTTACGCACACAAACGCCTTGAGCGTAAAGACTCAAATAGCTTTCATGCGTAAAGAAAATGATCTTTTGAGCGTAAAGTAGCCCATCTGCACGCTAAACGACAAGTGTTGGGTTTGGTGAAAAAAACTTCTCGGCTTCTGTGCAATGTTCTGTCATAAAATCATACTGTCAGATCAATATCATGCACATTAAATACAGTCTGACAGCGTGTCTCTCGCGTAAAAGCTGAGAATGGCTCTCGCATAAAAGAACTCGCGTAGAATTTTGAATCTGACTCAATAGAGTCTTTTAATGAGCCTTGCGTAGAGTCTGACTTTGCGTAAAGTTCTTAACTTCTTTGACTTGGTCTATGAAGTTTATTTTATGCTTCTACAATGACATCTTGCCAGAAGATCCTAAGGAAGCTACAAGTATCCGTCGTCGATCGCTTCGATTCTATTATAATCATACTACTAAAACTCTCTATCGAAGAACTTTTGATGGGTTACTCTTGAGATGTCTCGCTGGTGATGAAGCAAAGCAAATATTACGCGAAGCTCATGATGGTGTTTGTGGAGCACATCAGTCGGGTCCTAAACTAACAGGATCGTATTAGACGTATGGGCTACTACTGGCCCTCTATGGTATCAGATGCTATTGATTATGCAAGAAAGTGTCGTGCATGTCAAATTTATGAAGATTTCATCCATCAACCGTCGAAATTTCTTCATCCGACTGCTGCCTCATGGCCTTTCGAAGCTTGGGGCATGGATATAATTGGCCCTATCAATCCTCCTTTATCTAAAGGACATCGATTCATCTTAGCTATAACTGATTATTTCTCTAAGTGGGTAGAAGCTATACCTTTGGCTGAAGTTAAAACGAGTAGTGTCATCAACTTCATCAAACATCATGTGATATACAGATTTGGTGTCCCTCGCCGAATCATCCATGATAATGGGCCGCAATTCATCAGCCAGAAGTTTAATAGGTTCTGTGATGACAACAGAATCAATAATTTTGTCTCTACGGCCTATAATCCTGCGGCTAACGGGTTGGCTGAAGCATTCAAGAAGACCATTACTAAACTCCTTAAAAGTTTGTCTTTATCAACAAACGTAATTGGAGTGATAAACTTGGAGAATGTCTATGGGCATATCGTACTATTGTCCATAATCCTACAGGATGTACACCTTTTTCTTTAGTATATGGGTGTGAAGCTGTTCTACCTTTGGAAATTCAAATTCCATCATTGAGAATTGTCATTGCTAATGAACTTACTACAGAAAATAATGATCGTTTTCGGCTTCAAGAATTGGAGGCGCTCGACGAGAAAATGTTACTAGCTCAACAGCACATTGAACTTTATCAGGCCCAGATTTCAAAAGCCTTTAATCGTAAAGTCAGAGTGCGAACTTTTCAGGAAGGCGAGTTAGTCCTTACAGTTAGACGTCCTATGACTATGACACATATGAGCAAAGACAAGTTCGAGGCAAAATGGGAAGAGCCGTATGTGGTAAATAAAGTCTTCTCAAATGGAGCCTATCAATTAACAGATATGGATGGCAGAGTTGCTATGATGCCCATCAATGGCAAATTTCTCAAGAAATATTATGTATAAAAAATATACTTTATTTTTAGAGACATGATGTAAATAAAAGTTCATTTTTTTATTCAAAAAGAAGAATGGAATGACATAATATTAAGGATGGGGAGGAGGCCCTGACCCTTTCTGATTAAATACATAATTTGCCAATCGTTCAAACATCTCATTGCCGGAACTCACGAAAAACTCGCAAGCAGCCAACCTCAATGCTTCTTCTTCGGCAATTTTTCCAGGTTCCACCAGTTCAGCAATCGCATCTCGTCTCGGTGCAAGAACAGTTGAGCCTTCACCCCCTTTCTTTCTGATGAAGCACTGGAGGCTCAGCAGGAGGTGTCTTGGTCTCTTCTTCAGTCTTCAGAGCGAGCAAATCTTTGGAAGACATTTTTTGTACAGAAGGGAAAGAGATTGGCAATATCTACAAAAGTTTTGTTCTATTTATAAGCAAAACAACTAGATAATCGGCATCGAGAACTGATGCGATATTTGAAAAGAAGCACAACTGTTCGTTCATTTATAACTGTTCATTCATTTATAACTGACCATTCATCATCCCTTCTTCGAAACCGACGTGATTGATTCATTCATTTTCTTCTTCGAGAGTTTGAACGACCATTCATTCATTCAATGTCTATTCTTCGAAAATCGAAGTGACTGATCACTCATTCATTTATCATAATGAGAATTCATGTCTCTCACGACCCTGAATTCCAAATATTCACGTCAAACAACTTACCACATTCATATTCTCTCTGATTTCTGTTATCTATGACAGCATATCTAAATCAAATTATAAAAGGAAGAATAAGAGAAGATGATTTTCTTATTTCTTCTTCAAAAAACATAGATACATCTTGATGGAAATCTATTACATCTTGGGTTTTCATTCTAAATATAACATGAAGGTCTATTACATCTTTGGATCTTCTTATTTATTGGTGCCAATTCCTTGTCGTCTCGACCTAAAGCAACGAGCCAGACAATGGAATCAACTCTGGTCTTCTCTCTCAGAAATACGAGAGGAGAACCACAGAGTACAGCAGCCCAAAGATGAGCTGCTGTCAATACAACTGGTGGAGAGAAGAAGACCCGCCAGGGGAACTAGGAACGAAATCACCCTTGTGATACAATTTCTAGTTCTGCGTCTCCACCATCCAACTCTCATGTATATAGGCTCTTCCTACCATCTGAGGAAGACCCTTCTTAAATATGAAGAGTTCTGAGCTGTCTGATGTGGGTGTCAGAAGAATGTTCTCCATAGCATCCAAATTACCGATGCCAGTTTTAAAGAAGCTTGCCAACCAAACTTCTGCAAATATGAACAAAGAAAAAAAGTCAGATCTATCAAAACTGTGTACGCATCAACAGTGTGCGCCGACTAATAGGCGCATATCAGCAATGTGCGCCAATTCTCAGAAACTCAGACGCATCAACAGTGTGCGCCTATTCTCAGAAACACAGGCGCATCTCAACAATATGCGCTGATAAACAGGCACGTTTTAAAACAGCATACTGATCAACATGCACATATCAGTAGTGCGCGCCTCTGATTAAAGCTAAGCATTGGACCATAGTGCGCGTCTATTTATCAGAAATAGTTAGCGCATATCAATGAAGTCTACAATATACAGATCCGTATTTATCTTCAAAAGTGGCACAAAAGAGAAAAATATTCATACTATTGATCCTTTGTTGAGGCTTACCAATTTTTGAAGGCACAGTAGCATCAGGACGAAGTAGCGCAAGTGAACTTACAAATAGTAAAACCTTGTGTGAAATCATTTGTTTTGAGAAAGTATGAATGGCTCTTTCGTTTCTGATGTCCTTTTAAAGGGGTTAAAGATGAAACATGCGCATCATTCTATGAGCCTATTTTTGGAAAAGAACTAAACAATAGGTGATGGGAGCCATGTGATGACTGCCATGTGTCCCTCAACAAAACAGTAAGCATTTGAATCAGCTGAAGGAACGCATCAACGTGCACTATTTGAAATCACAGCCACATAATGTATCAGAAATTTTAGATTTCATAAAAGTTGGGTGGACCCCTACAGACAAGGACAAAAAAAAGAGAATAAAAGTTGTTATACAAAAACATTAATCCTTTTTCTTGTCTTCATCGGCCTGACGAAGAGAAGTGTCCAGTTCTTGCATGTTGCGGATCCCCGAGCAACGCATCAGATTAAGGAATCCCTCCTAATCGCCGCGCTCTTCAGAGGATGGCCCACCACTCGAGCGATTGAAGACTGTTGGGGTTAACCCGAAACAGTCTAGAAAGTTCGTCGCCCTCAGTGTCGGGTCAGCCTCCAACAAATAAGTCGAAGGCATGACGTCGAGTTTTGCTTCAGGAGACTTGTTCTTGGTGACAGCGTTGGCCTCCATCTCCTTCTTAGACGCCATCACGAAAGGGAAGAATAAAGTATAAAAATCAGCCCGTACATATATATCACCAAAATGACTCTTCATATTCCTCATGGGAAACTGAAAATAATTAATGAAACTCGGGAAGAAAAAGAGATGATTGAGTATTTTCGAGAAAGAAATTTTATTGTAATGACCAAGCATTGACTGGCGCAACTTGACTCAGTCAAAACTTTTCTAAATTCAAACTATTTCAAAACTTTGAAACGTTTTAAGTTTTGAAAACTTTGAAGGGGGTCTTGTAGGGCCTAAAAATCAAGTTGCGCCCTGAACATACTAATCAGTGATCAAGTTGCGCCCCAAAAATCAGGTTGTGCCACTGATATGAAGCTCAGAGAACAGACTGCGCCACTGAACAGGTTGTGCCATATATCAGACTGTGCCCAGTCTTGTTGTGCCAAAATCTATGTGGCGTCTGACACTTAATGGCCATCATTACCTGAAAATACTGACAACTGACACCACAGTGAACGAGAAAAATCTTTTCGAATCCCGTGAATTGTGCCGCTCAAGGGGAGTTGGTTGACAGCTGTCATGTACGCTTCATAAGTTGCGCCTAGGCGCAATCCAGACAAAATCCTTAGTTGTGCCTAGGCGCAATCTGAATGACTTCTGCTCAAAGGCTGCCACGTGTTTAGGCACAGCCCAAATCAAGCGTAGTTTGACTCATTGACTGAAGGTCGTACAACCTGATGAAGTTGAGACAACTTACATTCTAAAGCAGGATGACGTGGCGCACATGCCACTAATCTCTCAAGACGTGTCTACTATCCTGTACACGACTACGCGCATCTCAATCACATGATGCCATGCGTCTAAATATAGTTAGTACATGACTTAATAACTGAATGGAAGTTGGTACAATAGGAGGTTGGCGCAACCCAATGTGGCGCAATCCAGCCTCGCACACATCAGAATAACTGCTAAAATAGTTATTTCTTGAACTCTATAAATAGAGTTTCCAATCATTGTGAAATCATCAAATACATAGGCACAGAGATCAAGAACTCTTGTAAAATTGCTGCTGCATTCTCCAGAGGCTACAGTCTTCAAGTTCACATAGTCCAAGGAATAAATTGATCGTCTTCTGATCAGATTCCTACAGTTGTACTTCCCCAAAATTCATTATACTTTGTACTATTCTTTTTCAAGTTTGGAATAAACTATTTTTGTTTTTGCAAACAAATACCTTCATATTGCAATGATTGTGCGAGCTTACCCCTCTTACACACGGGGATAAGTCGTATCGTATCACTAGGATACAATTGTACAACCCAAGCCGGTCATATATATTACCTATTCAATTCACATTGTTTTCAATTGTTGGAAAATATTGTTCAAGTATTTCAAAACTGTTTAAGATTGCAAATTTCCATTATTATTTGAATTGTTAGATTTTCATAATTATACTTTGCTCCTTTCCTGACTGGATCCCCCACCCCCAATAGGTAACATTGATGAGGCTGAGCTATTATATAATAGCTATTATGATCTAGTGCTTTACCCTGTGGTGCTTCCAGAGTCTTACTCGGAGGACATCGATCCTGAGACTGATGAGCCGGCTATCTTGTTGTTCATTTCTAGTTTTCTTTGTGTTGGAGTTGAACTCTTATTTCAGTATCTTATTATCAGTTTTATCTTTCTATGTTGGACAAACTAAAGTTTTTAAATATTCAAAATATTAAAGTTGTGACAAATGTTTAGTTGTTGTTGAGATTACCTGCAAGTAGAAACAGCTTATTATCGCCGTCACACAACGGTGCAGGCTGGGCATGATCCGATTCGACCCAACAATTTGGGATCGGGTCGTGACATGTTTTTAGTGGTGGCCCATACAGGTCTCTGATCAACAACTTAGGAGAACATATCTAGAAGCAATTAGAACACTAGAACGTTAATTTGTCACAACATAGGACCAAAATATATTATAACTAAATATTTTTGTTTGTTATAGATTGGTAGACTACCTTGCTTATGTTTTGCATCCTAAACCTTCTAGAGTATGGCCACAGACAAGACCAACATTGCTGGCGATGGGATGTCATCACCCGATCACACCCCACCTCCCTAACCAAGTCCGGATCCTACACCTCGGCAGCTGATCGATCGTCTCCATAATGCACCAGCACCCCATGGAGTTAACATTACTACAGCTCAAACGGCAGATCCTACATCTTTTTGGACTGAGTTGTAGTCCCCTGTGGTAGCGCCCGTTCCAGCTGCACCACCAGTGCCAGTGGACCCCACCGACCTCGTAGGCCTGCTACGAGGAGTGCTTGAAGCCCAGAGAGCACAAACTGAAGCTCATCGCGAACAGACTGCGATTATGAGAGAAGGCGTAGAGAATGCCCACAACGTGGCTATGGCTGCCCTCGAGAGAGGAGAAGCAGCACAATCGGAACCAAGGCCTGCTAAAGTCGGAGATATTGAAAAATTCAAGAAGTTGGGCCCTCGACCTTTCAAGGGAACCGAGGGAATCATCTATGCCGACGAATGGCTCGACAGCATGGAGCATCTCCTTATTGTCGCTCGACTTCCAGATGACTTCCAAGTTGAAGCATTAGGACTCCAACTGCTAGATGTAGCAAGCACCTGGTATCAAAATAAACCCGGACTCCAGGACAGGCAGCTTGACTGGAACACCTTCAAGAGGTTGTTCCACAGGAAATTCTTTCCAATATCAGAGTTACGGGATATGAAAAGACAGTTCTAGAATCTGAAGCAAGGGAACATGACGGTTGGAGAGCATGCGGCAGAGTTCGACCAACTTAGCTGTTTTGCCAAAAACTTGGTTGCTGACCCTGCAGATCGTGCTGAAAGATTCAGATATGGACTGAGGGAAGAGATTTGCACCCCTGTGATCGCAGGCGGCGCCAAGACGTACGATAGGATCCTAATACGAGCTCAGGATATAGAGAAGAGTCAGCCTGCTCATTCAAAAAGGGAGTATCCTGAAACTAGCAATTTCCAGGGTAACCAGAACAAGCCCAACCACAACAACAACAACAGGCCTCCTCACCACCACCAGCAGTACCATCAGGCAAGGACCAATGACAGAGTGCCTCAGAAGATTCATGTCTGTGATTTCTGTAAGAGGCCAGGATATCAGACGAACATCTGCAGGAAGAGACTAGGACATTGCCTAGTTTATGGGTCTGCCACCCACTAAGTGAGGGACTGTCCCACGGCATTCAACCGGACCGGAACAACACAGCAGAAGGCTCCCCTATCCACTCAGGAACAACAGTTTGGGCAACACCAACAGAAGACTAGGCAAGCCTTTGCCCTAACAGCAGACGAGCAAGAGCCAGAGCAGGAACCCACCGCTGATGTCATCACAGGTTCTATTTATGTGCATTCGTATCCTGTTTTAGCATTATTTGATTCGAGTGCATCACACAATTTTATAGAAAAAAATTCATCTCTGCATACCACCTAGTTACGGGATTTAGCAAGAAGATATGTAGAGTTATGACCGGTGGTGGACCCATACCCATCACTGAGACATGTAACTGCCCTATAACTATATTAGGACACAAATTTTTAGCACCCTTACTTGTAATGCCCTTACCTAACTATGATGTAGTCCTAGGAATGGACTGGTTAAGTAAGCAGC
Organism: Iris pallida; assembly: GCA_029216955.1. Lineage (NCBI taxonomy): Eukaryota > Viridiplantae > Streptophyta > Magnoliopsida > Asparagales > Iridaceae > Iris > Iris pallida. Next base: position 178,881 of record JANAVB010038220.1, on the reverse strand, counting down.
ATGCGCTGATAGATTGTCACCGAGGATGTAGTCTTCAGCCCACCTGGAGAACCGGAGTTTGAAATCTCTCGAGCTCCGGAAGATATGGAGAGTGTTACTAACTCCTCTATCACCGAAGACCCCGGGCCTCTGCATCTTATTATAGCAGAATTCATGGACGTCTTCCCTGATAGTCTTCCGGGATTGCCCCCAGATCGAGATGTGGAATTCACCATTGATCTAGTTTCCGGCTCTTCCTCTATTTCTCGAAGATGCTACAGAGTTAACCCCATGGAGGCCAAGGAGATGAAGGACCAGATTGATGAGCTGAAGGCCCTTGGATTTATCAGAGATGGAGCCTCACCCTCGGGAGCACCTGTCTTGTTTGTGCCCAAGAAGGACGGAACTGTACGGATGTGCATCGACTACCAGATGCTGAACAACATCACCATTAAGAACAAGTACCCTCTGCCCCGGATCGATGACCTGTTTGATCAACTAAGTGGAGCTAAAGTATTTTCGAAGATAGATCTCAGATTCGGCTACCATCAAATCAAGGTCAGGAAGGAGGATATTCCAAAGACGACGTTCAACACCAAATATGGACAGTATAAATTTTTGGTCATGCAATTTGGACTAACGAATGCCCCTGCAGTATTTATGAATCTCATGAGCAAGGTATTCCATGAATACCTGGATCAGTTTGCTATTGTCTTTATCGATGACATTCTGATCTACTCGAAGATCGAAGAAGAGCATGAAGAGCACCTGAGAAAAGTTCTGGAAACCTTAAGGAAGGAGAAGCTCTATGGTAAGCTATCTAAATATGAATTCTTCTTAGACAAGATGGATTTTCTAGACCATGTTGTCATATGAGAAGGAACTTCAGTGGATCCAAAGAAGATAGCTGCTATTGAGAAGTGGAGTACACCAAGTTCAGTTGCTGAAATCAGAAATTTCTTGGGCTTAGCTGGCTACTACCAGAAATTTGTGAAGGACTTCGCCAGGATTGATGAGCCGATGACGAAGCTCACAAGGAAGAACGAAGAATTTGTGTGGACTGAAGCTTGCCAGTCAGTATTTGAGGAACTGAAGAAGAGACTTACAACGACACCGATACTTGCGCTACCCGCAGGTACCGGCGGTTTCTCAATTTACAGTGATGCTTCTGGTAAAGGATTGGGTTGTGTTCTTGTAAAACCCCTTAATTTTCAAAATTTTATTTATTAAATAATATTGCATGATTTAATTGTTTTTCTATAATTATATAAAGGAATTATTTATATGTGTGACTATATATTGGGTTGTGTGTTTGCCCCTGGTTTTTTTAGACCTTAATCCTTAAACCAAACCCTAATCTATTTTTTTTTAGTCTCTATTTAATTAAGAATGAATTTACATGTTTATGTATACTTAGAATGCTAATTAATTTCTTAACCAACCTTAACCCATTCTCTACCACATGAATTTTGGTTTCCACAAAGTATGGATCTCTTGTAACCAAATGATAACCACTCCTCCCTTTCATTTTTTCGGCCACACAACCCCTCTTTCCCCTCCACTTTTCGGCCACACCACCACTTCTTCCCCCTCCATTTTTCGGCTACCCGAGAACTCCCCTTCCCTCCTATCTCGGCCGGCGTGCGTTCAGCGAAGAGATCACCTCGTCCTCGGCGTTCAGGCCATCTCCGGCGGCGCCATCACCATCGTAGCGTAGCCCCGACTCCCTGCAGTCGGCAGGTACGATCTCGAGCCTCTACGTGGCTTTGCCACGTGGATATCCCCCTTGCAACTTAGAACCCTAATTTCTATATAATTTCCTGTTTTATTCATTGATTAATGATTTGATTAAGGAAGAATTAATGATTATTAAGTAGTATTATTAATGTTAAATGATTGTTAACAAAGTGTAGATTCTGTAATAAATTGTAAAGAATTTATTATGAATTATTATGATTTTATTTGAATTAATTAATGACTGTGAAATAATTATTTGGTGTAATTATGGCTGTGTGATTAATTAATTAAGGATAAATTGATAGTAATTTGTACCTAAATTATTAGTCCATTGATTAGAGACATTAGTATAGATTCTATATTAATTGTATCAGATTTTTATACAAATTATTCGTATTTATTAAGTATTTTAACTGATGTCAATGAAGCAGTTTTTGTGTAAATTTCCACAGAATTATATATTCTGTTTTGATTTGTTTGAATTTAATCCATTAGGAATCACTCGATATGATCTATACATAAATTGTAGGTAATTATGTAAAATAATTACTGTTAAATTTTCAAGATTTAATAAATAGTTTAGATATTTTATTTATATTTTAAACTGTGAATTACTGATTCTAAATGACTGTTTATTTACACTGTTTTGGATTTTTATTAATTAATTCATTAAGAATTAATTAATGAGTGTTATACAAAACTGAGAGATAATAATTATACCTATTTACTGTAAAATTTTCAAAAGAGAATAATTATGTTTAGTATTTATTTGGCATTAAACCAGAGTTAAATAAATTTGATTATGTAATTAGTTCAATACTAGTTTTAATTTATAATAATTATAAATTATTATTGGTAATGCTCATAAATGTATAGTCACTGTTAGAAATGTTATTTTCTGTGATTTATGATTTTTCCCAATTTATTAGTGAATTTTTAACATTTAATTCTAATTATAATAGCTAAATTGGTAATTTCTATATATTAGTAGTTAAATGTTTTTAATTACTTATAAATTAGGTAAATAATATTAAAAATATTATTTCCAGTGGGATTTCATGGAAAAGTGTTTTCTAACCAAATTTAGACTTGCCATTATTTATTAATTAGTATTTATAATTAATGGGAATTTGTGAATGCATGTGTTTCTTAATTGTTTAACTAATTAGTTGTAAGTAATTTATTAATTATTAAATTATTAATTGTATTAATAATTTCAGAATATAAAAGTATAATAATAAGTGCTTCATACTTATTATTGTATGATATTATTCATATTTATTAGTAATGATTAGCTAGTAGTAATGGTTTGAATAATAATTATCGATTAATTATCAATTAAATGTATAGTTTAATTTGGTTAATTAGTATTGAATTAGGGTTAATGTTATTGTAGGATTATTCATTTCTCGGAACTTGGACTCGATACCAGACTCGGACTTTCAGCTATTGGACACAGGCAAGTACACCTTGCTTGACTTTACTACGCAGTATTACATTTGACCATTTATTACAGTTGTGTGCACTCGTCACCATTTATGACTACCCTGTCAATAGTTAGTATAACTTGACACATCTCAGACACGCATCACATATGAGTGAGTTGAGTGCAGAGATTTTGTGTTGATTGGCCATTAACATGTGATCTTGAGTTGTAGCAGTGGTTAGTTACATTATATGTATATTGCCGTCTTGCATATTATTTGTACCGTGTATACGGTACAGGTATTCATTGGGTGGGGAGAGTCTACTAGTGGTGTATGAGAATTCTGTTTCCAATGTACGCTGGATGCTCGTAGCCCCTCGTTCTCAAACCGTAGAACGCTTGGTGGACGTTTCTTCTTCTTCTCCCCCTCTCATGTGCCACTAGAGATGTCTCAAAATGCATTTACACTTAGATGGTTAGAACACCTTAAATTGTGTACTACGTATTTCCTGTCCTTGTTTGGTTAAGGAATTACTTAGTAGCATTTTTATTTAGTTACTTTTACTTTACTGCTCAGTATTATCTTGCATGTCATATTTCCTGTGTACTTGTTATGTCCCTCTGAGGACCTGGTATCTTTTCCAGAGCTTGACGAGGATTCCTACCCGACTGATTACGGAGTAGCTGGATTAGACGACGACCTTGAGGTGGAGCCACAGCCTTGATCCTTTGGAGGCTAGCTTTATCTTCTGATGTGGGTTCATTTCCTGTATTCAGTTATTTCCTACTTTTCATTTTATTTCATTCCAGATGTACTGTGCAGTGTTTGGTCTTTCTTTTGACATTTATTGTGACTCTGGGGACTCTCTTTACAGTTATCTATTATTTGTTTCATGGATGAGACTAGATTTTACCTGCCTGTGTTGTTAATATTATTAGACTTACTTCAGCGTACTACGACTAGTCATAGTCCATTAAATTGGGTTAACTATGTCTGATCGTACAGCTGGCATGCCACGTGTTCCCGATTCGATTATTTGGAACTGGGGCGTGACAGTTCTTCAACAACACGGGAAAGTAATTGCTTACGCATCTAGGCAATTACGGACTCATGAGAAGAACTATCCTACGCATGATTTGGAGCTTGCAGCGGTTATATTTGTACTGAAGCTGTAAAAGCATTACCTCTATGGAGAGAGAGTAGAAATATTTACAGACCACAAAAGTCTTAAATATGTTTTCACTCAGAAGGAGCTGAACATGCGACAGAGGCGATGGCTGGAGCTGATAAAAGATTTCGACATCGACCTGCAGTACCATCCGGGTAAGGCTAATGTTGTTGCAGATGCACTTAGTCGATACCCGATGGCAATGTTCCTGACCAAGGAGCGACATTTGTTGGAAGACATAGAAAAGCTTGGACTGAAGATTGTACTGCCAGAAGAGGAAATGAAGAAACAGGGACGAAAAGCCATTGTACCTGGAGCTGATTCATCAATAATGCAGTTGCAAGTACGTTCAAGTCTGATAGACAGAGTCAAGGAGACACAATTCCAAGACGAGACACTTTGCAAACTCAGAGATCAAGTGCTAGCAGGAACACTTAAAGTATTCTCAATCGCCAACGACGGAGCACTGAGGCATGGTACGAGGCTTTGCGTACCAACTGGCGAATTGAGGAATAAGCTGATACAAAAAGCGCACCAATCGCAGTATTCCATACATCCAGGAGCTAATAAAATGTATCGAGATATGCGTACTGTAGTGTGGCGGTACGGAATGAAGAAGGATGTATCCAGGTATGTGGCTAGATGCTTAATTTGTCAGCAAGTAAAAGCTAGCAGACAGAGACCCGCAGGACTGTTGCAGCTGCTTGACATCCCGGAGTGGAAATGGAAACACATAACGATAGACTTTGTGTCAGGACTGCCTCGATCCCAAGGAAGAAAGGACGCTATTTGGGTTATTATGGATTGACTGACGAAGTCAGCTCACTTTATCCCCTTCAAGGTTGGTCTATCCACCGAGAAGTTGGCAGCACTGTACATACAGCATATCTACCGGATACATGGAGTTCCGGTAAGTATCGTATCTGACAAGGATATCAGATTCACCTCTCACTTCTGGAAGAGCTTGTACGACAGTTTGGGAACACAATTAAAGTTCAGCACCGTCTACCATCCCCAGACTGGCGGACAATCGGAGAGAATAATCTAGACGCTAGAGGACATGCTGAGATCTTGCGTCTTAGAATTTGGAAGATCTTGGAAAGACCACTTGCACTTGGTAGAATTTTCCTACAACAACAGCTACCAAGCTAGCATCGGTATGACTCCGTTCGAGGCACTCTATGGACATCGTTGCCGTACTCCACTTGCTTGGAACGACGTAGGAAAAAGAGTATTGCTTGGAACTGAGATGGTGACCGATGCAACAGAGAAGGTAAAGGTAATTAGAGACAAACTCAGGATTGCTCAGGACAGACAGAAGCATTGGACTGATAGCAGTCGTCGACCACTGGAGTTCGAAGCAGGAGATAGTATCTTCCTCAAGATTTTCCCTACCAGAGGAACTATCAGATTCGGCAGAGCAGGAAAGCTGAGCCCCAGGTACATCGGCCCATACGAAGTTTTGAGCCGAGTCAGAAAAGTAGCATACCGATTAGCTCTACCAGCTAATCTTGAGGGAGTGCACAATGTCTTCCATGTTTCACAGCTCAGGCACTACATTTCGGATCCAAGCCACATCTTGGACCATTCGGAGCTGGAGATTGGACCCAGCCTCACAGTACCAGAGAAGCCAGTAGCGATTTTAGACAGAGGTGAGAAGAAAACCAGGAACTCTGTGACGTCCATAGTCAGAGTTATGTGGTGTCACGCCTCGCTCCCGTAGGAGCGATCATCCTCACTAAGACGTGATGCCGCACGAACCTAGATTGCGCTCGTGCAAGGCAGTTTCATAACGGCCGATTACATCGGCAGCAACGGGGTCGTCGTACAGAAGTCCCAAGCAGAAATATTAAAACATGCAGCAGAATTTAAGAACAAGTATACATGAACACAAGTCATTCAAAAGAAGCTCTTTATTGATATTGAATACAAGATTACATTTGTGGGCGCAAGGCCAAATTATAAGTCTCTCATGCTCTATTTTCTCTCGATTAAAGTCACTCTGCTCTCTCTCATCTCTCGATTACAATACTTGAGCCAGCGGAAGCTTCGGAAGACGATGTCCATACATTATCTCCTGTATAAGTCTTTAGTCCATGCGGCCGTACGCTTCGAATCGCCAAGGAACTCCGTGCCTCGACGCATCCAAACGAGCTCCACGCCACGAGCTTCTACCTGTGCCTGCACATGAAACACTGTGTGGGTGTCAGTACTCAACTGTACTGGTGGAGTGAGCTCCTCGCCCACCCATACAAAACCAACACGTTTTATTTGACTTTGTGCAACATAAACCCTTTTACGATTGTCTTTCTATTCTTGTCTTAGGATCAGTTTTAGGACCGACGCCTTTGCATACTTGTGTCTAAGGACCATCTCGTGCTTGCACAACGACGTTAACTCATACTTTTGCCTTAGACCCTTCTCGTGCCAATAACGTTAACATATCAAGTCGTGTTTGCCTTACGGCCATAATCAGAGACGCAACTAAACGAAAGACTCTATTTCCTTGCCTCTAGACGTTTCTCGTGCTTGCATTGTCGATGTACCGACTTATACTTGTCTTTTGTGCCAAACTCTGGGACGTAATGACTCGGTCGTGCCATAACTCGATTCGTGCTTCAATATTTCTGAGGCAGCGCCTCCTCGCTTAGTCTCGCCTATACTTGTATTGTAACAACGCGACCGTGCCTCATATTTCAAGGTCGTGCCCAGCAACTCAATGTAACTTCACACAACTTGCCCTACGGCCCTTCTCGACTTAACTCGCAACAGCTCAAGCCTAACACATGCAACTCTATGCCAACAACTTAACACTCGATGCCATATCTCGTGCCGAAGCACGCCGCCTTCGTTGTAGCCAAATCTTAGGCCCAAATATTGTGTCTTCTAACTGCATACACATTCAACCCAATCCAAAGGCACATACACAAATTGCTGCCCGTGCCGACACATTTATATGAATGGTCACTGGCATTGACTAGCCATTCTGGACATAGCCTGGCATTCGGGACCCTTGTACCGCCGGTTGCGATCCACGATGCAAGTTTCTGACCTACCGGTTGCTTCATACCCAACTCGGCTATAATCTGTTCTCCCTAGGCCGGATCGGTCCCTGGCCCAAGGTTTCCGATTCGAAGAACCATCGCCCTTGTCGACAAGTTGTCCATGACCATACGCCTACGCTAACATCTAGACTTAACGTAATGCATGGTCTCATCATCATCATTTAGCTACTTTGCTTTACTCTTTTCATACTTCCTTTGTAGAGCCCAAACCAGGGTTGCTTCGGCGACTGAACCACAGTCCCGACATATTTCCTCTCGGCGACTAACCATCGCTTAGACTTAACATTCTTTGAACTCAGGGAACGGCTACTGCATACCCTTCCAACTTAACTTGAACATAACATATTTCCTTAAGTATCGACCGACCGTGGCTAACTTTCTACTGAACCAACCGTGGCTCGTGCCTCTAAACCGACTCGTGTTCTACGCAACACTGTCGCCCAAGTCATACCTCATATGACGGGCCTTGGCATCGTGGAACTAATTAACTTGACAACCGCAGAATGAGCGGGACCGCACTTGGAATGACTTAGGTCGACCGGCATAACTTTGCATAACTTACTCAAGCCTACAACTTAACCCGAGGGACGAGCAAAGGCTATGCCAAGCCTTGTATTTCGAAAACGTGCATGCTTTATCGAGCATTTACGCGGGCGACGCCTATGACTTAGGCAAGTTTATAGTTTTGTGTCGAAGACCAACTTTCCTTCTCCCAAACCACGGGACAAAGGACCGAGTATCATTTTCAAAGCACGCCGTGCACCAACTCTAGGCCGACCGTGGGACGTTTTCCATGTTCTAACTCATTTCGACCCGTCGGGACTATTCCCTTAGCTATGTGGATTCGTCTCTTTTATTATTAAGCCTACTTGTGCAAGTTGAAAACACGATTTATTATGTGAAGGCAAAGATGAGGCAAGTTCACCGAAACTACCCCACCTGAGCGAGCGATCGTCTTGACCGAGCGAGCCTTCGAGCAGCCGTTACAAGGATAAGGCCGAACACCGTCGACGTTTCGATTCCTCTGATTGACTTTGCGGGACGGGACACTACAACATACACCACTCAGAACAAGTCTTGTCCTCGAGACTTTCCTGAAGGCAAGCCATCCTACCATTTCTATGGCCAAGACTTAATCGTACCTAGACACGGGACTATCGCAGTCATACAGGTACGCCAGTACTTATCGTATACACTCTGCCTATGCGTTTCCTCGATTCCGATCTACGCTCGCACTATTATCATCCTTTCCCTTAATATGATTTCAAATTCTCGACATTCTTCTATTCCCCAAGTCTCATTTGAATTCATCGTATCGCTTGGTTGGATCGTGCATGCATTCCAAGCGTCCCCAAAATACATGCATTCAGCCAAACCGCATGATAGAGAATTCGTCATTGTCACTCGAGTCGTATCGTGCACATACTCAGACATCCCTGAAATATATGCATGTTAGCCGAATCTCGTGAGCAGGGTTTCCAATTCGTGATTCATGCTATCCATCCATGCCAATCCTCAAGATCAATCTTTTGATTGCTAACACATGAAACAGACGTCTCGCCTAACTGCTAGGCCAATTCTTTTCGAGGCTAAGTCAATGTCAGGATTGGAATCATAGTTCCCCAAAAATAATGCCAACAATGATCCCAATCCTAGGGTCAAACAATAGTCGGTAGTACGGGATTTTCTACCCAAACTCGCGTCACTCAGATTTTTAAACATCGAGCACTATCACCTATTCGCATCAATGCATTCGTTACGCGTATTTGAATCCATTCAAATCACCAATTCTAACCAATTCATGTATTCGATCATGAGGTTGTCTAGCTTTGACAATATGTTGTGCCCCAATCTCACGCGAGTCCGATTATCCACGGTGGTTCATAAATCACCATACAATGCTCCCGCAGAATAATTATTCTCATCGGGGCGTAACTCTTGTTTGAGTCTAGACTCGTTCATTCTCGATACGCGGATTCGACCTACGCAATCCTCAAATTCAATCGACAAGCACACCAATTCATTCTCGAGTCCATCTTCGAGTCAAACCACAAGTCGAAGCACAAATTGTCGCCCCGTACAAGTTTGACCACCCCCGCTGTATGATTCACCATACCAGCGCTCACGCAGAGTGATCGCCCTAATCGGCGTGACGCATATGCGAGGCTGGAGTAGCGCTCGCATAACAAGTTTGATAGTTCGATCGTCATTCGTTCAACTTAGAAAATCTTCGAGCCAAGTCTATCTTTTACTTGACGTATTTCAACATTTCGAGTATAGCATCCATCGGAACCATGACATCTGTATGACCGTCATTCGCCGAGTCAGAGTACCCCCGAGTTATCGTATATCGATCTTTGATACGCCTCAATACCATCGACGATATGCGTAACCTGACGATCTTCCTTTGCAACCAATTTCGAGTCGTGCGACTGATGCTATTGTCCGAACTGGATATTCCATAGTCTCTTCGATATTCAAGATCAAGTTTGATCGCTATTCCTTAAGTTCGTTTCAAGATCGTTGTCCAAAACTCAAGTCATATTTCATTAGACGCAATCCGAAATCGTAAGCACGATCCTCTAGGTTTTCCTCGATCAAGACATTCACTTTTGTTCATCGTTCTGAATCATTTTCTAACTCGCGTTGCCCATTGACAAATTATCCGAACGACTTCTCATTCGAGACTTTCGAAGTCACGACCAACTAAGCGTGACGCGTTCTAACGCTATGCGCGATCGTATCGCCTCGCCGACGTACTCGTTATTATTTCTAATCCTCAGTCTTCGTTCGAATGATTTCCAAGAAAATCTATACACCACTCGGATTCGAGCCATCCGATCTAGCCTACAAATCACATTCGTATTACTCGCTAACTCGTCCTTCAGATTCGTTCGACGAATCTCTAGCGTAATCACTCACGTCGTATCGACGGGCTAAGTCGTTTGCACTACTCCTCAAAATCCAAACCGATCTTCCACGTACGCCGCCTAAGCGTTAGTCTGACAGCGTTTCTATCGACAGACACTCTAAGTGTTGCTTCGTTTCCCGACCAAACGGTACTCAATATCGCTCGTGACTCATTTGTACCAAAAAGTCTAGGTGCGCGATGTGCGGGCTAAGTTATGCTGCATAACCATCCCGTACGGACTATATTTCGAGTTTGCACGCTCAATTTCTAACGTCGACGTAGGACTATTTGGACACGCACGCAACTTTGCTAACATTAGCATGTGTTTTCATTCAAGACAAGTTGACACCGTTCGGCACAAAGGCCGTCGCCTATCGATGCATTCGATTGAACGCTTGTACGAGCTTTTGAAAATATTTAGACTTATTGTATGGACATGTCGAGGGACATTCGAGAGAGAGCGCACACTTCTTTAACAACGACGAGCTTTCAAAACTGAGACATTCGATGTGAAGTTCAAGGACGTAAAGCCGTGCTCTGATACCATTATGTCACGCCCCGCTCCCGTAGAAGCGATCGTCCTCGCTAAGACGTGATGCCGCACGAACCTAGATTGCGCTCGTGCAAGGCAGTTTCATAACGGCCGATTACATCGGCAGCGACGGGGTCGTCGCACAGAAGTCCCAAGCAGAAATATTAAAACATGCAGCGGAATTTAAGAACAAGTACACATGAACACAAGTCATTCAAAAGAAGCTCTTTATTGATATTGAATACAAGATTACATTTATGGGCGCAAGGCCATATTACAAGTCTCTCGTGCTCCCTTTTCTCTCGATTAAAGTCACTCTGCTCTCTCTCATCTCTTGATTACAATGCTTGAGCCAGCGGAAGCTTCGGAACGCGATGTCCATACATTACGTCCTGTATAAGTCTTCAGTCCACGCGACCGCACGCTTCGAATCGCCAAGGAACTCCGTGCCTCGACGCATCCAAGCGAGCTCCACGCCACGAGCTTCTACATGTGCCTGCACATGAAACACTGTGTGGGTGTCAGTACTCAACTGTACTGGTGGAGTGAGCTCCTCGCCCACCCATACAAAACCAACACGTTTTATTTGACTTTGTACAACATAAACCCTTTTACGATTGTCTTTTTATTCTTGCCTTAGGATCAATTTTAGGACCGACGTCTTTGCATACTTGTGTCTAAGGACCATCTCGTGCTTGCACAACGACGTTAACTCATACTTTTGCCTTATACCCTTTTCGTGCCAATAACGTTAACCTATCAAGTCGTGTTTGCCTTACGGCCATAATCAGAGACGCAACTACACGAAAGACTCCATTTCCTTGCCTCTAGACCTTTCTTGTGCTTGCATTGTCGACGCACTGACTTATACTAGTCTTTTGTGCCAAACTCTGGGACGTAACGACTCGGTCGTGCCATAACTCGATTCGTGCTTCAATATTTCCGAGGCAGCGCCTCCTCGCTTAGTCTCGCCTACACTTGTATTGTAACAACGCGACCGTGCCTCATATTTCGAGGTCGTGTCCAGCAACTCAATGTAACTTCACACAACTTGCCCTACGGCCCTTCTCGACTTAACTCGCAACAGGCCAAGCCTAACACATGCAACTCTATGCCAACGACTTAACACTCGATGCCACATCTCTTGCCGAAGCACGCCGCCTTCGTTGTAGCCAAATCTTAGGCCCAAACATTGTGTCTTCTAACTGCATACACATTCAACCCAATCCAAAGGCACACACGCGGATTGCCGCCCGTGCCGACACATCTATATGAATGGTCACTGGCATTGACTAGCCATTCTGGACATAGCCTGGCATTCGGGACCCTTGCACCGTCGATTGCTATCCTCGATGCAAGTCCCCGACCTACCGGTTGCTTCATACCCAGCTCGGCTATAATCTGTTCTTCCTAGGCCGGATCGGTCCCTGGCCTAAGGTTTCCGATCCGAAGAACCATCGCCCTTGTCGACAAGTTATCCATGACCACGCGCCTACGCTAACATCTAGACTTAACGTAATGCATGGTCTCATCATCATCATTTAGCTACTTTGCTTTACTCTTTTCATACTTCCTTTGCAGAGCCCAAACCAGGGTTGCCTCGGCGACTGAACCACAGTCCCGACATATTTCCTCTCGGTGACTAACCATCGTTTAGACTTAACATTCTTTGAACTCAGGGAACGGCTACTGCATACCCTTCCAACTTAACTTGAACATAACGTATTTTCTTAAGTATCGACCGACCGTGGCTAACTTTCTACTGAACCAACCGTGGCTCGTGCCTCTAAACCGACTCGTGTTCTATGCAGCGCTGTCGCCCAAGTCATACCTCATATGACGGGCCTTGGCATCGTGGGACTAATTAACTTGACAACCGCAGAATAAGCGGGACCGCACTTGGAATGACTTAGGTCGACCGGCATAACTTTGTCTAACTTACTCAAGCCTACAACTTAACCCGAGGGACGAGCAAAGGCTATGCCAAGCCTTGTATTTCGGAAACGTGCATGCTTTCTCGAGCATTTACGCGGGCGACGCCTATGACTTAGGTAAGTTTATAGTTTTGTGTCGAAGGCCAACTTTCCTTCTCCCAAGCCACGGGACAAAGGACCGAGTGTCATTTTCAAAGCACGCCGTGCACCAACTCTAGGCCGACCGTGGGACGTTTTCCATGTTCTAACTCATTTCGACCCATCGGGACTATTCCCTTAGCTATGCGGATTCGTCTCTTTTATTATTAAGCCTACTTGTGCAAGTTGAAAATACGATTTATTATGTGAAGGCAAAGATGAGACAAGTTCACAGAAACTACCCCACCTGAGCGAGCGGTCGTCTTGACCGAGCGAGCCTTCGAGCAGCCGTTGTAAGGCTAAGGCCGAACACCGTCGACGTTTCGATTCCTCTGATTGACTTTACGGGACGGGACACTACATGTGGCGGCACAATTCCTCAGGCGAGTCTACCTGGGAGCGACAAGATGAGATACGGGAGTAGTATCCGTATCTGTTTAAGACCTGAGGTAACTTCTAACCCTATCCTTTAATTTCGAGGACGAAATTTTCTAAGGAGGAAAGGTTGTGAAACCCGTAAATTTTGGTTTCATTATTTAATTAATTGGATATTTTGTTTGCTAATTTATTATTATTATTATTAAATTGATTAATTTAGGAAAATTATATTTTTAAAAATTATTATTCATGGAATTTTTATTTGGCCTGACCCGTCCCGAACCCGTCTCGATCCGTTTTCGAAACCAAACCCAATCTCGGTTTTTCGAAACAAATCTTAAGTCATATAGTTTATATATTACCATACTTTTCTTTTAAAGGAAATTCCTTTCCTTTCCTTTCCTTTCCTTTACAAAACAAAATTTTTAACTCCCCTTTCCTTTCCGTTCACTCCTCAGCCAGAGACCCCTAGCCTTCCCGTAACCGCCGCCGCCATCACCCTCGTCTCACGTAACCTCCCGACGACTCTTAGTTTCCCGTAACCCCAAGCCCTCTTCCTATAAAATCCCCTTTCCCCTCTCTATCTCAAACCCATTCCCAAGTTCTAGCCCTAACCGACCGTGCCCCTCGCCGTCGGCCCCGACCCCGGCGCCGATCCCGACCCGAGCGGCCTCTGCCATTGTTCCCGCGAGCCGCCCGAGGCCAGCGCCCCTCCGCCTGAGGCCAGTGCCCTACCCCCGAGCCCGACGACCCTGTGCGGCCGACCCCGAGCCCCTCCGTCGCTATTTTCCCCTGCAGCCACGGTACCCGCCTCCCAACACCGGCCGATCGCCCCTTCGCGCGCCCCTGTCCTCGCGGATCCGCTGTCTCGGCGGCTGTCCCGTGCCCTGACCCGCTGTCCACAGCATCTTACGGGTCCCGATTCGCTGTTTTCGTGGCCGTGCCCCACTGTCCGCGTGTTCTGGATTATTCCGGGTCCGTACGGATTCGATTTTTCCCTAATTTACATCTGAGAGCTCTAGCCGAGTATCCGAGGTATATTTTTGTGTCCCTGTGTCCCTTCCATTGGTGTGTCGCGTATACGGGTCGATGATGACGCGGTCCCGACCCTGTTTCGGGGAATCGGTATTTGATATTGTTGCGTAGGAATATTTTTTGAGTTTGGCTCGGATTAGTTCTGTAGTTGGTATGTTTGCTTATATTTTTCCCATTGGTTCTGAGTATTTCTTTGGTTGGGATACTTTTGCCTGTGGCTAATTATTCATTAAAATTTGGATATTATCTGTGTGTTGTGATTTTGTGTTCTCCCTGGTTTGGGATCGATTGGTTGAGTGTGGTGCGGTACGCCTCGTGGCTAGGTTGTCCTAGTTACATAGGAGGTGCTGCCCAAATTTTTAGTAAAATCTTTCAAATTATTATTATTATTATTAATTAAGTTCATTTAAAACCTATTTTCATACCCGGTCTTTGCAAATGATTTCCAAAATTGGTTTTTTTGGTTTAGTTTTGTGGTTTTTGTGAGTTTTGTATCCCCTATTAGGCGACGACCGTATCGGTCGGATGAGCTTCGGCAAAACGCAAACGTTACAGGATTTCCTGTACGTTGAGGTGTTAGCCAGCAACATGATGCTTTATGACCAAGTCTGAGACTTACCCTATATTTTATATATATTATAAATTTATTTAGAACTTGTTACTGGATATTTTCATATTTCGAGTGCAGGACCTCGGCCTACTGAATGGACCGCTTTCCGGCGTTCAGAGTTCAACAGCAATATTTAAATTAATTTATGTAAATAAGTTGTAAGGACATAAGCCCAGTTTTCTATTTCTTTTCTGCGACCCTGTATTATGTAGCGTAGACTTTTTCTTTATCTTTCTGGGTTGTTGACTTGGTCGTTAAACGCGTAGAATGTTAAAAATGAATATCTATTTTTATATAAAAAATTAATAAGTTTTTTTTCATATTAAGTAATTTTGTAATTTAACAAATTCATTATTTCTCATTAAAAAAGAAAGTCTAGTTTTATACATATTACGAAAATGCCAAGTTTTGACAATTAACCTGGAAAATGCTATTTTTCCAATGAATATTAAATTGACTTTTACTTCGTAAATTAATTAATAGTATATCGCAACGATAAACGTGTTCCGATAGAATAATTTTAACAAACTTAAAACTTGATTATGATCTTCTTTTAGAGATTGTAACTAGCACACCTAGATATAGTTCAATTATGATTCTAGGACAGGATTCTCAACTGTAGGATTTCGAGGACGAGTTTGACTTCCCCGGTACCGACTTCCAATCCAGTCATAAACCAAGGCAAGTACGGTTATGTTTATTTGGTAATTTAATTAGTAATTGTTATATTGCATGCTTAAACCACATTGCTACACGAAACTCTCTCCTAGAGTATTGATTGTTATTGATTGTGGGATATTAGGGGAATTGTGTAGTATTTTATGACCAATACCTTCATATTGTATTGATTGTGCGAGCTTACCCCTCTTACACATGGGGATAAGCCGTATCGTATCACTAGGATACTATTGTACAACCCAAGCCGGTCATATACATTACCTATTCAATTCACATTGTTTTCAATTGTTGGAAAATATTGTTCAAGTATTTCAAAATTGTTTAAGATTGCAAATTTCCATTATTATTTGAATTGTTAGATTTTCATAATTGTACTTTGCTCCTTTCCTGACTGGATCCTCCACCCCCAATAGGTAACATTGATGAGGCTGAGCTATTATATAATAGCTATTATGATCTAGTACTTTATCCTACGGTGCTTCCAGAGTCTCACTCGGAGGACGTCGATCCTGAGGCTGATGAGCCGGCTATCTAGATAGTTGTTGTTCATTTCTAGTTTTCTTTGTGTTGGAGTTGAACTCTTATTTCAGTATCTTATTATCAGTTTTATCTTTCTGTGTTGGACAAACTAAAGTTTTTAAATATTCGAAATATTAAAGTTGTTACAAATGTTTAGTTGTTGTTGAGATTACCTGCAAATGAAAACGACTTACTGTCGTCGTCACACAACGGTGCAGGCTGGACATGATCCGATTCGACCCAAAATTTGGGATCGGGTCGTGACAGGTACTGGTACCCAACAAAACTAAAATTTACACATATTCATGAGAAATTTGGAATCAAGAAGAATTTGCCATAGATGATATTAGCAAATAAGAATAAAAATGGTGATAAAATAAAGGATAAACACTGAACCATGAATAATCCTTGAATGTTGAAAATGATAACATTGGTCAAAAATGAAAATATACTTTACAAGCATAACTGGATTCTCTAAAAAAAGTGGAGTCTTCGATGTTATATTACAAAATCCAAGAGAAATAAATCTGGCAGGTTTAGATAGGTGTTTATAAGAAATAATGATATCCAAATGTATAAAAGCCTCTCGAGGATTCTCGAAATGACCATAACTAGAATATGAAGAACATATTCTCCGGTCTTGATAACCTAAATAATAAGATATACATGAAATTTTTGAAAGATTTAAAATTATCAGGATATTTTCGAAGGATTTGCAAAATGAGCCATATATGAACTAAAATAATCCGACAAAATGTGATATCATTGGCTCATTGAGTATCTGACTAGGAAAGGATATGATGGTGATCATAAAATGTCGGTATATACATGAAGAAAATTCCTCAATGGATTCGTCAAATTGATCGTGTATATACATGACAGTAACTCTTGAAGAGAGTGAAAATAACTCATGAAGAGAAGATCTTCCTGAAGAGAAGATCTCCCGAAGAGATAATCTCACGAAGTGATAATCTTCCTAAGAAATACTCTCCCGAAGAGATACCTCATGAAGAAAAAAAATCTTCAAAAGAGATCTCATGAAGAGAAAATTTCCTGAAAAAAATCTTCCAAAAAGAAAATCTCCTGAAGAGATATAATATGAGCGGTTGTCATTTACTCAGTACAATAGAGTGGTATGGACAATGAAACATATTTCGACCTAAAGAAAAAAAAAAAAGAGAACATGCACTAGATCCTGAAATACCTTATTTAAATAAAATAAGTGCAATTTTTTATTTTCATTCATTCAACACAATATCTTTTATGTGAACCTACCGATATGCACCTACATATAGACACTAGAATGACATAAAGCACATTTAGATATATATAAAAAATTATTCTTAATTTAAATTCATATAAATGTGTTAATATTATGGGATATGCAGATGCATATTATTTATCTGATCCCCCAAAAAGGGAATAATATCATAAATAAGATATATTTTTCTAAATAGTGTTTGAGGTATTTCGGAGATCAATCAAGCAAATTATTGCGACAACCTTGTCCAAACATCTTTGCACTTAATGAAGCAAACATAAAATATGTATGACTATGGTTTAACTAGTTCAACATATCAAAGGTGTCTCTAGGAATAACAAATAAGCTTCTTGTAACTATTCATTGGGATATGAGGATAATGCATATCAAAGTATAGGTAAAAAGGGTGAGATATAATATTCAAATGTATTAGAGGTTAATTTTTATTTGAGTTGATATAAGAATTAAATGTAATATTTTTTTCCTGGATGAGCATCATGAAGATGCAAATATCCTGAAGTTGGTAACGGAGATATCTTGATGCATGTCTTTGCGTATTGTATTATTTTTCTTCCATTATTTTTTTTTCTACTGTATTTTCTTTCAAAAGGTTTTTAACGAGGCAGTGTAGCACCCACTTAGATTCCTGAAGAATATTATTTTATTTTTTTCTTTTACTATGAATTTTTTTTAAAGATGGGTGTTTTCTTAAAAAAGTTTTTAATTAGACAATGATTAAAGTGGACATCCAAGGAGAAGTGTTGTGAATTGTGGATAAATTCAAATATGGATGCCCTTATCCCTATCTACAACCACCGTTATCTTCTTCCATGTTTATATATTTTTAATAAGAAAAGTCCCAGAGCATTCTACTCGACTACCATATTCTCTTTCTCTCATTTTTATAACAAATACATATTTTTTCCAAAGTTGAGAGGGTAAAGAGTACCAAATAGTTCAATATTTTACATGTTTATAACTAGTCCTCGTGCCTCCAGCACTCATTGATAATTGATTTTTTGAAGTTACTTCTCATTTATATGCTCATGTCGAATTCATGATTATTTATATCTTTTAATCGTGACACTTATGTTTTCTCGAAAAAGATCACTCCCTTTTAATCGTGACTCTTATATAGATGACATATAAATGCATCATATTCGTAGTCATTCGATTTACTCTTATCTTTTATTTAATATCAACCATTTTTTATCCTCGTATCTTCTGTCAGAAAAGATCACTATATTTTGTTATATAGTTGTAAAATGTTTAATTTTTTTCAAAAAATTAATTTTCTAAAAGGGTTGGTCTATTCCGTGTTGGTTTGAGTTCGAGATAAAAAGGTGAATTGTCCATCACTAGTTTGATTTTCGTATGTCGTTTAAAACGACAAACGCCACTTCATCTTATGTGGCAAACGTCAAATATTGCTCTCATAAGCATTTTCTATTTTCGACTACTTTTATTATCATAAAAACATAAATGTGAGAAACCAAATATATTGAATTGTCTACTCAAGTAAATAACAAAAACGTTAAATCACCTGTTTCAAACGAGAAGGAACCAAAAAGTGGAAGTTAGTATTTATATTTTTGGGATGTAATATAGAATAACCTTTACAAGATACGCTTGTTGCTGGTCCATGAGTACATTGAGTCAAGGTGTAAATTGGGCAAAACTGGACTGAACGGCCTACAAAACTGTCCTGGATCGCTCGATATCAAATCTGGATTGGGTTGGTCCTGACTCGGTTAAAGTATGCAACTGGCTCGACCGACTTTGTCGGTTCGTCGCTACCGCCACGGTGAAGCATCGTCTAGCTCGACGTCGATTCCCCCCTCACGATCAGCATAGGTCTCTCGCCATCGCCATGGCCGAGCTCTGGACAAAGCTCACTACAGTCAAGAATCCCAACCGGTTGTTACGAATAATTGAGACTGGAGCCTTCGAGCTCTAAATGGTCTAGCACATGAATAGGATCAGTTATGTATCTCCGGAGCTGGGAGACATGGAATACGTTGTATACTAGATTGGGCTGAGTGTTTTTCCTTCAGGCTCGGAAGTCTAGATCTGTCACCCGCGTCCAAGAGCGGACCCACATAGAGCCAGTGGGGACCGGTGCCCCCACTGAAATGTATTTTTTTAAAGCGAGTTGCTACTCTTCGGATGCAGGGGCGGGCACATCCGGGCTGTGGGTGCCCCCCACTCAATGAAACAAAGTAAAAAAAGAAATTAAATAGTGTGGGGCCCTGCCCTGCTCGCCCCCCCCCCCCCCCCCCCCCCCCACACACACACACACACACACACACACACACACACACACACACACACTACGAGGAGAGCACAGAGACATTTCTTTTACATGCAGACAGCCCCATCCCCCCACACACAAACTCTCTACATGCAGACAGCACAGAGACATTTCTTTTTCATCTTCATTTTCCTCTCTTCTCTTCCAAGTGTTCCTCTAATAAAAAAAATTGAAAGCACCTGCCGGAGGAGATCTAGGAGTGAAGGAAGGAGGTCACCGAAGTTGGGACTTGTTGAAAAATCGTAGAGAATAATTTCCACATTTTATACTAAAAATTAGCCATTTGTTTAGTATTGTTTGGAGTAATTTGTACGTTCACTTTTTAATTATGTACTTTGTTCCTATATGTTCAATTGTTGGGGACGTTGTCTCCGAACCTTCTTATAATTGTGTCCGTAGTAGAATTTCATCATGGATCCGCCACTGCTCGCATCCAGCCTGCACTCTGGTTGTGCTCACATTAATTCTTCCACAAAAAATTAAATGTGTTTCTTCCGTTGCTCGAACCTGCAACTTCTGGAGGATATGTCTCAGTCTAACCATTTGAACTGGAGGTCCTTGGCGCGTGGGCACACACACAAAAAGTGGAAGTAATTAGTATGTTTTTGGGGTTGCAATATAGAATAACCTATACAAGATGCACGCTTGTTGCTGGTCCATGAGCACATTGAGTCAATGTATAAATTGTTAAAAAGTGTGTCGGCCAGTCTGTAAACCGGTCTAAGATCGTCCGATCAAATCTGGTCGGCCTGAATTCAGTCCAGATTGGTTCTATCCAGATTCTAGGTCGCACTGAATTTGATTATTTGGTTTTCGGCCTGACCGATTGCTGACTCAGTGTTTTTGACTGGACTGATCCGGTCCGACCCGTGCGTCAACACCAGACCGGGTCGGCCCTGACCGTCCCACATTGCACCTTGAGCAGTAATGCTAAAGAAAATGATGACATTCAAGAAAGTAGAATAAAATATATAAAAAAATCATTGCTGACCTTAAAAAAGTAGGATGCCACATTGTTGGAGTAGATTGATTCTAGTTGTACTAAAGAAATCCATGAGGGAATTTTTTTTTTTTTGGATGTTTCACTTTGATGATTTTGACCAATATTTTAAAAATCGGACCGACGATCGAACCGAAATTTTTTGGTATAGGTCGGACCGGAGTTCAACCGGAGTTCAAACGGGTTTAACCGGAGTTCAATTGGAGTTCAATAGACTTGGTTTAATTTGGTTTAAATAGGTAAAATATTCATATTTACTTCTTGGTTTAGTTTGGTTTGATCATAAGTATGTTAGATCTGTTTAATTTTACAACTATAAGGTCGGTTAAAACCAAATAAAGAATCAAATGGTCCAAATTTTTCGTAATAATTTATTTTGAATTTATTTACAATAAAAAAAAAATCAAAATTGGCCGGTTCAATTGTGAACCGGTTCGGCCGGTTCACCGGTTGAACCCGATTTTGACAAAAAAATCGACAATTTTTTAAAAGATCCGGTTTTAACCGAACCGGACCGATTTTTTGACTGAGAGGATGTTGTTTTAGCATATACCCAGAGAGGGATTGTCGATTTGGATGGATGTAGATTTTGATGTGGTTGTGTACATCATTTTAGTATATGATTCCATTAAAAATATAGGCCTCGTTTGGTTTGGTACACTATAATATAATTCTAATTGTAATATAGTCAAATTATAAAAAAAAATTAATTATATTATATTAACGATTTCATTATATTATTATAGTAAACCAAATAGGATCATAGTGTTCTAGTCCCATACGCACATCTTTGCTTGTTTTTATAATGCCTTTCAAAATGAGAATGTTGTCGATTAAGAAGTTGTTGATTGAGGTGTATGGACCAGAGAAGAAAGGCATGGAAGAAATTTGGACAGTATGGGCAAAAGGGAGAGAGAGATATAAAGGACTATATTGATAAGGAGGAATCTTTGTAGACTGGATTATAGCCAATATTTTTCTTTCCTTTCTTTCTTTCTTGTTATGTTTGTTTGTTTCTGGTTTTTTTTTTTTTTTTTTTTTCATTTTTGGCTTTTGTTTTAGTTTTGCAGTTGACAAATAGAAAGCTTCAGGAGGATAACATCACGAGGGTCATAAATACATTAAATCCACGAACGAGGAAAGCTTCTCTCAAGTCAATCTAATCTTTCAACATTATACATTCCTCCCAAAGGTTTTTTTTCTCCTTTTATGAGAATCATTTGAAACCTTTTAGATTTCCTCAATTGCTCCAAGACAATTAGATTCAATAATTTTTTTGGTGGAGCATACCATATATGTTAGTCCCTTGGCGAACAATCGATGGAAAAACACGATTTCAGAAACAATTGTAAAGACAATGTTTCCAGCAACAACACCCTAAAGAAGGTGATGTTGTATTACGAGAATCTAAAAAGATTTCGTAATATTTCTCGAAGGCAACTGAACCGTATAACTTCTAAAGAGAAGCCACAGTATTCTCGAATGGAAAATTTCTGAGTATTTTCTGTAACCTTGGAGATAGGAGATGCTTCTGATATTATAGGCACGAGATGGGCTTTTCAAATTCTGAACGTACGCCCTGGTTTAATGTCAGATCCGGATTTTCTGGATCTGAGCCATTTCCGGATCTGAGCCCACAAGACCAGCGGACGTTACATAACTTGAACGGCCCACTCGACCCGCTCGACCCGTACGTCCCGTACGCTCAGTACGCCCCGTACGCCCCGCTCGCCACGCAGGGCCGCGCAGAGGCTCGCGCACGAGCGCAACTAAAGCGCACAATACGCCTTGCGACGAGCTGTCGTGCTAAGTGCTAAGTGCCATCAAAAAGCCACATTAAGCCTCAAAAGCCCATTAGCCCAAGCCCGAGCCCGAGCCCGAGCCCGAGTCCGAGTCCGAGTCCGAGTCGCTAAGCCCCTTCGGGGCTTAGCTCCAATAGATTTAAATCTATTTTCATTTGGCCAAAAGTTGGTTTCTTATTCTCACCTCTATGTAAAATCCTCCCACATGGCACCCTCCATTGGGCCTCAACCCATGTGCATCTCTCTATTCCTTCATAAGTAATATATAGAGATACATATTGGTGTGATTTTCCGATGTGGGACTATCTTTTAACAATAGAATGTTGTGAACACACAACTCATAGAATAAAACACCAACAATATATACCCATAACGGGTACAAAGAATAGCCCATGGTTCTACAAGTAGTAAGCATATCTTATCTAATCACTAAAAAAAATAAAATTAATAGCGACAAATTTTGTTGTTGTTATATTGATGATTTTTGTTGTTAAAGACGAAATTCAATTAAAGATTCTGTTGCAAGATATATGTCGACAATCTATTTCTATCGCTACGACAATGCGTAACGACAAAAATTCAGTGATGGAAGAATGATATATTCATTGGTTCCCCTACCGTCGCTAGTTAGTGACGTCGCAAATTCTGTCATTGTAGTATGTCACTAATTTGACTAATTTTTGTAGTTAGTTGGCAGTCAAAATTTAATTACCATAACACTAGATGATTCGGCATGCACAACTCCAACTAAACCATATTACTCTTAGCACTACAAGTAACATTGATTTTTAATCCAAAATGTGCTAACTAGTTGGTACTTGTCATATTACTTTAAGGTTCAAAATGATTAAAAGTTCACATTCGCCTTTAAGATTTTGATTTAGCAAAAAAACTAAAAACTTCGAGAGTAGGTATGCAGCGGCTTGGCTCGAAGTCCCGCTCGGTTGAGACAACTCCTCGTTCAGGTAGGTGGTTTCGATGAACTCGTCTTTGCTTCGCCTTCACACCTAATAACTGAAAGTTTTCTTATGCACTAAGTATGTATGCTAATAAAAGAGATGACCCCACATAGTTAAAGGAATAATCCCGCTTTGAGTTGGATTGTGTAGAACATAAAAACATTGAACTTGATGCTTAGATAGCACGTCATGTTGGATTTTCAAATTGGTACTCAGTCTTTCGATCCCACGAATTGGATAAAGTAGAAGTTTCTTATACTGCCACATAGACTATCGACTTGCTGTCATAGTCTATACGTTCCTACGGTTTCATTGCCACGTTTTCACAGTTTCAAAGGCTTGTCATATAGGGTATGACTTGGTTGGTGTTATTGCACGAAACATGATTTGTTCAAATTATGCGGGAGAGCCATCAAATATTCGTTCCTGAGTCTCAAATAGAAAATAAGATAACATGGAAAGTTCTCGGGACTGTAGGTTGCCAAGACAGTCCCTAGTTGGGAGCTGCATAGAGGTATAGAAAGAAAAGCAAGGAGGAACACTAGTTTGAGTCACATGATCAGTTAGGTAAGGGCCATTGCATGGTCATTGGACAACTTGTGCACAAGGACGAGCATCCTCGAACGGCAACATGGAGCCACAAGACTGATTCGGCCTAGGAGGGGAGCAAGATAGCCGAGCAAGGGCCACGCTCAAATGATTTCTTTTCTTCAACGAGGCTCGCTATCCGCGCTGTAAGGACTTGTCTGTTCCAAGCTATAAAAGTCCATGGATAGCTTATTATGCTAATAACCTTTATATAGATTGAGTCGGCGTGATAGTGGCAATCCGCGTATATGCCATAGATTGAGTCTGAAGTGAATACATGGTATGCAACACAAGTAGTCAAGCATAAGATTTGGCTTCAACAGAGACATACTTAGGCACGATATGTGGTATATGGCTTAGTATAGCTTGACAATGAGTCTATCTGTTATAACTATACTATTATGTTGAAACAGGGAAGGCCGAAAGGTAAGTATGGATAAGTTTACAGTATGTTGTAAAGCACTACAACTGATGTTGTTACATAAATAGCTTTATGATACGACCATGTTGTTGCGTCACAAAGTAGTCTTATAGTTTATATATGCATGAAACTGATCCTAAGGCAAGATTAGAAAGATCACTAAAATCATAATGCACACTCACTAAGTGAACATGATGGTATTATATGGGTGAGCAAGAGGCTTTTCCACCAATGTATTTAATGTACTGATATTCCCATAGTTTGTATACAGGTTCAGGTAGCAACTCGTTCGGTGCATAGCTCGCTTGGACGCATCGAGACATAGAATTTTTTTGGCATTTCGAGCCTTACAGCCACGTTGGAGTCTTCACTTATATAGGACATAATGTATGGACATCGCCTTCTTCAAGTTGTAAGCCTAAGGGCATAGGGCATGATTGTTTGCATTGAGAGATGAAAGAGAGAGAGAGAGAGAGATGAGTGATTGTATTCAGATAGAGTGTGAGCTTGAACGATTGTAATCTTGGTCTCGTGCCTTTGTAACTTAATTTGCTGCGATATTTAATAAAGATAAGTTCATTTTGTATACAATTGTGTTGCTTCATTCTCTTCAGACTTCTGTACGACTCTGTCGCTAAGCTGCTCAATCGACCGTTTTGGTATTCACCTTGTGTGAGTGCAACTTAGACTCGTGCGACATCATGTCCTAGCGAGGATGATCGGTTTTATGGAGCCAAGATGTGACAATGCTGGGTTTTCTTATCCATACATGGGACCGATCCATATCGGCCCAATTGGTGGCTTAATGAATCGTCCAATGCCCCCCTCCCACCCCACCCAACCCCACCCCCTCCCGCGGGTCCATGCATCATTATAATCCAACCTTTTGGGATATTTTATCATTTACCCCCCATATAACCGTTATTTAGCAATTGTGAGTGGTTTGGTCAAATACCCTCCAACAATTATATGTTACAAGGATAGTTTGGTCTTTATTGGCAAAAAATAACCATGTAAAATTTAGTTGTTTGCAAACATTAATAAGGGGTAATTTATCTTTTTAATAACTAAAATATTCCTATAACAACTATATTCCAAGGATACTTATGGTCATTTAGCACTCGAAAATTCCTATAATAAGGACTAGTTCATCCAAATTTATGATATATAGCACACACAAAAAATCCTCTCTTCTAATACTTGCAGTCGATCTTGTACTCTCTTGGGGGAATTAGCTACTTCTTCACTACTATGAAAAATGAACAACAAATTATCGCAACAACCGCAAGGTCCATACAATCGTAAGGTCTGCAACCTCAACCAATGCAACGAAGTGGGGGGGGGTACAAGACAACGAAGAAGGATGGCCTAGTCGTTATAGTCATGCCAATATTTGGGAACACTTTAGCATGGCATATATCGAGCATGTTGCGATACTATTAGAACCCATGAGTGCAATTCATGTTAGAATGCATGAATTATGGAAGATAATTCAAGTAGATACCTAACATTAACAAGATAACACTATCTAGACAGAGATTGTTGTCTCTAACTAAAAAAATTGTATATTGGTGAAAATATATTTTAGTTTATTTAATTAGTAATATGAACTTAGGCAGTTGCAATTATCTTATATCTATTTTCTATTTTTATGTCTTTATTTTTTGTATTCTTACAATGATTGTATTCAAGGCTGCAACTCTACGAGTTGTGTTAGAAATAATTATTTTACTTATAATTATTTTACTATATCATATATGTTATTCTTGTTAGTTTGTGCTACTTTTTATTAGAGATTGACCATTTGTTTTGTATGGTTTGATATCGTAATCGAGCAAAAGTGATATTAGATCCTCGAACTTGGCTACGTTATCTGACCATACAAAATCAAAGACGTCTATCTCTAATAATAAGTACCACAAATGAAGCTTGAAGAGATGCCGAAAGCTGAAACACACAACACAAGTCATAAGAAACACTTGTCTAACAAAATAGCATATACTAAAAAATGATAAGTAAAACAATATGTACATTTTGTCTTTGAGTGTAAAATTTCTCAATAAAGTTTATTTACTTTTCTTAGATTTATATTATTTGTTCTTTACTATTTGCTTTATTCACTACTACAAAAATGGATAGCAATGACGGCTAAATATGCTAATTGATGACATTTGTTTGGCCGTCATCTATGAAGGGGTCATCTTTATTATTAGTAATCAATGACAACTCAACGTACGTCATCTTTATTTATAAAAGATGACTTTTATATGTCATTTTTATTTAGAAAAGATGACTTTTATATGTCATTGTTATTTACAAAAGATGACTTCTATCGTAAGACAACAATGACAACTTAACGCACGTCATCTTTATTTATAAAAGATGACTTTTATGTATCATTTTTACTTAGAAAAGATGACTTTTATATGTCATCGTTATTTACAAAAGATGACTTATATCATGTCACTCCCCGTTCCCGAAATGCATATTTTTATACATGTACAGCTCATGTGTATTTATTTAGTATTTATCATGTATTATTCTGTAGTTAAATTCCTTTAAATTTAAATTTTTATGTTAATTAATTAGCTGCTCTTTAATTTTCATGCTAATTTATTTCTGTAATTTTATTACCTGCATTTTATTTGTTGCTTTAGTCTTATTGGGTTTCGGTTTGCTGAATTCCCTTAAACCCGGCCCATTAGCTCCCACCTACCACCATCTTCCTATTTAAAGCTTCCATCTCTTTCTCTCTCCTCATAACTTCATTCTCACCATTACTTCTTCTTCTTCCTCTCATTACTCTCTACCACCTACCAACAGCAGGAGAAGGCAAGTGCAATCTTGCTTCTTGCTTGGAGAACCATTTTTGTGGTTCATTTCCCTTCCTCTTATGATTCTGAGAGAGATTAGTTCTTAACGTTTTTGATTTCTGTGGCTGGTTTCTCCTAGATCTAATTTGTTATATTCTCGGTTGTCATGGGTTTTTGATCTCCCAACTTAGCGTGTATTTCTGGCACTGGAACGAAGGCTCCATAGGACTTGGAGTTTGGAAGATGTTTCACGCACACGTTCTTACGTGCTCGCATAAACATCAGTCCAGTCACGCACACGTTCTTACGTGTCTGCGTGTATTTTCAGTCACACACACGTCTTTACGTGTCTGCGTATATTTTTAGTCACGCTCGTGTTCTTACATGTTAGCGTGTATTTTTAGTCACGCTAACGTTCCCATGAGCGTGTGTGTATTTTTAGTCACGCTCGCATTTGAGTGCGTGAATTATTTGTCACGCTCGCATTGTCTGCGTGTATTTGAGTCACGCTCCTGTCTTTGTACTGCGTGCGTGACTTTTCACGCTCATGTCCCTGAGCTTGCGTGTGTGACTTTTTACGATCACATTGTGCGTGACTTTTGGCGTGCGTGACTTTTCACCCTCACGCTGTGCGTGCGTGCGTGAATTATTTGTCACGCTCATACGCTCACGTTGCCAGCACGTATCACTTGTCACGCATCACTTGTCGCACCCACTGATCACGCTCACGCTTACCAGAGTGTACTACTTTTTACGCTCGCTCCTTCATGCCAGACTTGGCGTACTTTTCACGCATACGATTCTTGCGTGACTTTTGGACTTAGCTTAGACTTGTTAGCATGACTTCCTGACTTGGGAGTTTTATTTGTTCTATATTTTATTCATTTAATGTTGGCATGATAATTCCCTATTATATCCTTATGCCTTTTTGCATGAACCCGAAAATCTTAGCATGTTAATATTTTAATACCTATGGTTGTGTATTAGTGCCAAGTGTCTGGATTGGTATATGGATATCCAGTGAGACTGGAATTTGACCTTAAGAGTTATAGACTCAACCCTATTTAATGCTAATGACTTTCATGCCTTGTCACCATTAATGACGATGGTTATCTTGACTAATTTGATCATGCGTTCCTAGTTGGAACTAAGAGACTGGCTAGTCGTCTTATTGAAATAAATGAATGAGACACGTTCATGTTATGAACTATTACAATCGACTGGCTGATCCCGAAATATTGACATACATGCACATGCAGGCTTCAATCTATTTATTTATTTATTTATTTATTTATTTATTTATTTATTTATTTATTTATTTATTTATTTATTTATTTATTTATTTATTTTCTACAAAAGAAGCATGTGTACTTTATGGTCAAGGCATGATTACCGTGGTTAGATTTGATTGTTGCATTACGCTATGTAAGACCTGCAACCTAACCGCACTGGTATCGTTGTAGAGTTGTGCATATCGTACCCCGTACGAAAGTACTCATTTGAATGACCATGATCCACGGCATGGGACTTCACTCAACGTAGAGACTATTAAGTAAAATAAAATAATGATGGCATGGAGAGAATGGATTCCCGAGTTCTTACATGACAGCCCCCTTGGGACTATTAAGTGCCCGACGGGCCGGCTGGTTCCCACAGATACTGTAAATCTGTCACACGGACAGAAAACGGTATCTGCTTATATTATTGTACATGCTATAACGGCGGGCGTCCCACTGGGACTCGTCTAACTACATGATTGGTGCAATTGATTGATTGGATAGACTAGCCTTGCTTGTACATAGTAAGAACTGAGGAATCCCTATTTGCATAATTCCAGGATAACTTGGGACTCACAATAGCAAGCCGTAGTAGTTGATTGGCCGTTCAAGATGATTTGTTTGTGTACTGTACCTACTCTGTTGCCTAACTGAGATGATCAGAATGTCAGGACATGACGGGCCAACTTCTGTCCTTGTTTGGTTGGGAGGTTGGTTCGAAATGTCGTGATGTTATGTGAATCCTAGTGGAAAGCAGAGATCTATTATTATATTCTCTTACTTACTGGTTTAGTCCTTCTTATCATTCTTCCTTGTGGTACTTGCTATTAGAGGTCTAACCTCTCTGGTTTTGCATGGCCAGATTTAGAGCCGGTTCCCGAGGATCCAGCGTACTTCTACCTCCAAGATGGTCAATACTAGAGGCATGATTGCAGGAGGACTCGAGTGGGTTCCTTACTTCACCGCTCGTTTTGTTATTTACTTTATACTTAGCCGTTTGGCACCGACATGTTAGTCGGATTGTCTTGTACTTACTTTTATATAATTGTAATTAATTTAGACTGCAACTGATAACAATTGTGTATACTTGCTATATCATCTGGCTATATTTTGTAAAGCCAGATCTCAAGAACATTTTGACTGAGCGTTTGGGACGCCTTACTGCTTTATCTTACATGTTCTCTATTACTGTTTTCTTGTTTGAATGATTGAGACAATAGATGTGAAATGACCATAGTAAGACCTTTATGTAGTATGCACCCCCTCGTCTGGTTAGACAGCATTGATCGTATTATACGGTATTCATCTACCCGTAATACGTAGCTGGCTGAGTCATTCCCCCGCTCTCCAGTATTCTGGTTCTGGGGCGTGACAAGGTTTTAGTGGTGGCCCATACAGGTCTGATTTCAGACTTGTGGGGTGTTTTGATTTATAGGATGTCTCAATCACACATGTTCCCCCTTGATCTCCTGATTCGTTATTCTTAACTCTTGCTTGATATTCCGGTATTCTTTGACTTCATTGATCCTTCATGTCCGGTCGTTTGATTGTTCTCTTGTCCCTTTTCTTAGGGGCACTTCGTCCGCAGCGGTCAGAGCTGGGCGGCAACAACAAAGGCAACAAGGACAACATAACCAGGTTGGTCAACAACCAGGGCCAGTCTC
Organism: Iris pallida; assembly: GCA_029216955.1. Lineage (NCBI taxonomy): Eukaryota > Viridiplantae > Streptophyta > Magnoliopsida > Asparagales > Iridaceae > Iris > Iris pallida. The sequence continues at coordinate 148,674 of JANAVB010038220.1, read as the reverse complement.
GCCTCAGGAGGCTATCCAGGAAGAAGTGATAGTAGAACCAGCGGTTGGACCGCAGTATCCAGATATTCCAGACCCACCCGTAGTTCCACCTACCCCTATGGAAGTGGACACACCAGCCCTTCTGGAGATCAATAGAGGAATGATGGCTGCTCAGCAACATCAGATGTTGGCCCAGCAGCGCATGCACACTCAGCTGCAAGAGCATAATGTGTTGCTTAACCAAGGATTGCAGACGGCTTTGGAAAGAGGAGTGAGGGCTGATTCAGGAGCATCAGCCAGGTTTTGCAAGTACAACCCCCGCCGTTTCGAGGGCACGGAGGATGCCATTTTAGCAGATGCATGGCTTAAGGATATGGAGGCTATTCTGACAGCAGCTAAGGTGCCGGCAGAAGAACGTGTGGATCTAGTGAAGTTGTTACTTCAGGATCTCGCACGTGATTGGTGGGAATCAGAGGAAGTTGGCATCAGACGTCCTGTGGCTTGGGACGATTTTACTACAAAATTCAAGACTAAGTACTATGGAGTTGTGGCGCAGTTTGAGCTACAACAGAAGTTTATCAACCTCAGGCAGGCCGGCAAGACTGTAGATGCTTATGCAGCGGAATTCTGCAGATTGAGTAGATTCGCCCCAGAGATGGTAGCAACAGAGCGCCAAAGGGCTATGAGGTTTCAGCAGGGGTTCCATCTTGAACTCTTGCAATTGATCGAGGGGCACAATTACCAAACTTTTGATGAGATATTGACGGCAACTCGAAGGCATGAGCTCACCATTCAGAGGCTTGCGACCAGGACTGGGGGTCAGAAGAGATCCCACAGTCAGATTAAAGGAGGAGGGGGAGCAGCGCCCCGAACAACAGCACCATCCCTTGGCATTCGTATCCACGATGTGGCGATACGAGGACCAACACCACCCAGGCAGTAGCAGCAACAGCAACAGAGGAAGAACCAGCAACCCCCGACGGGATGTACTTATTGTGGAAAGATGGGATACACTAGAGATGTGTGTCGGACATTGAATGGACTGTGTCTGATATGTGGAAATCCAGATCATCGGGTTACCACATGTCCCATAAATTCGAGAGCAGGAGGACCAGGGCAGCAGTTTCCTGCTCTGCCAGCACCAGGGGCAGGCCAGTATCGAGGACCAGCGGTGGCAGTTAGGCCATTGGCACAGCATCCGTTAGTACCGCAGGCTCAGATGTTTCGGCAGCAGGGACCGCCGATGCAGCAACACCAGCATAGACTACCCCAGCATCACCAAGGCAGGGGCCAGCAGCAGCACCAGGCTAGGCCGCAGCATGGAAATCAGCAAGGAGGTCGAGGGCAAGCATTCACTTTGTCCTTAGAAGAGGCATTGGCATCGAAAGATGTTGTGGCAGGTAACATTCTCGTTGCCTCATATTCTGCAGTAGCATTGTTTGATTCGGGAGCATCCCATTCATTTATATCTGCACAATTTGCGATACGACTAGGAATGGAGTTCGAGGCATTGCCAGGGAGGTTGAATATACTCACTGGCAATGGGCTCGTAGGAGTTAGTAGAGTTATTCTAGCGTGTATCATTGTAGTTTGCGGGCATTCTTTACCTGCCCGGTTGATAGAATTTCCTGTTAGAAATTTTGACGTTATCTTAGGCATGGACTGGCTGAAAGACAGTCATACGACAATAGATTGTCGTAGAGGGAGTGTACCTTTTGATATTCCAGGCATGAAGAGATTCACCTTAGTCAGATCAGAGGCAACTCAACCAGAGCAGGGAGTAGTAACGGCAATGGAAGAAGTTCAGATCCCGAAGGTAGTCGATGAGTTTCTAGACATATTTCCTGAAGAACTTCCAGGTCTACCACCGGTTAGAGATATTGAGTTCAGCATAGAATTGACACCAGGAACTGAACCGATATCAGATCGGGTTTACAGAATGGCGGATTCAGAGCAGGCCAAGGTTTATCAGCACATAGAGGAATTGAAGGAGAAAAAATTCATCCAAGCTAGCGTGTCACCATGGGCAGCACCAGTGGTACTTGTGGGGAAGAAGGATGGGTCATCCAGATTGTGCATTGACTACAGGAAACTTAACGCGGCAACAGTGAAGAACAAGTACCCATTACCCAGGATCGATGACTTATTTGATCAGTTGAGCAAGGCTAGAGTTTTCACCAAGATAGATCTTCGTTCAGGGTACCATCAGGTGAGGGTTCGGAAGGAGGATATTTCCAAGACAGCATTTAGGTCAAAGTATGGGCATTACGAGTTCTTAGTAATGCCGTTTGGTTTGACCAATGCTCCAGCAATATTCATGGATTTGATGAACCGCATCTTTATGCCATATTTAGACCAGTTTGTCGTTGTGTTCCTTGACGACATTCTCGTATACTCAGCTAGTGAAGAGGAGCATGAAGACCACCTCAGGAAAGTGTTACAGGTTCTGAGAGAGAACCAGTTGTATGCCAAGCTCAGTAAGTGTGAGTTCTGGACGGATCACATTTTATTTTTGGGTCATATTATATCAGGAGCTGGAGTAGCAGTAGATCCCAAGAAGGTAGAAGCAGTAGAGAGTTGGCCAGTACCCAAGACCGTAGCAGATGTGCGGAGTTTCTTGGGATTGGCAGGATATTACAGAAGGTTTGTGTCAGATTTTGCAAGGCTTTTAGCGCCCATGACCCGCTTGACCCGGAAGGATGTGCCATTTGTTTGGTCGGCAGAATGTCAGACATCATTCGAGACTTTGAAGCAGAAGTTAATATCAGCACCTATTCTTACATTGCCAGTTGGACCCGGAGGTTTTACAGTATATTGTGATGCGTCAGGTAAAGGACTTGGATGTGTCCTTATGCAGCATGGAAAGGTGATCGCATATGCATCTAGGCAGCTTCGGGACCACGAGAAAAATTACCCAACTCATGATTTGGAGTTAGCAGTAGTAGTGTTTACTTTGAAGCTTTGGAGGCATTACTTATATGGTGACCGAGTGGAGATGTACACAGACCATAAAAGTCTGAAGTACATCTTTACTCAGAAGGAATTAAACATGAGGCAGAGAAGATGGCTGGAGTTGATTAAGGATTATGACGTGGAGCTTCAGTACCATCCAGGTAAGGCGAATGTAGTAGCAGACGCTCTCAGCAGGAGAGGCGGCGCATTTATGTTGACCACGCAGAAGCATATCTTAGAAGACCTTCAGGAGATGGGCATCGAAGTTATATTTCCTAGTGATGTAGGAGTTCTAACAAGTCTGCAAGTTCAATCCGACTTGGTAGACAGGATCAAGGCGGCTCAGGCACAAGACCCAAGGATTCAGAAGCTTAGGGCAGAATGTGAGTCAGGACTCAGGAAGGAGATGAGAATTCATGAAGATGGTACACTTAGGTTTGGATCACGTCTATGTGTGCCTAGTGGAGATATCAGACAGGAGATTATGGCAGAAGCTCACAGTTTTCAATATTCTATTCACCCTGGGGGGGACCAAGATGTATCAAGATATCAAGCAGCATTTCTGGTGGAACGGAATGAAGAGGGAGATAGCTAGATTTGTTTCCCGTTGCTTGGTATGTCAGCAAGTGAAGGCAGAACAGCAGAGGCCAGCTGGGTTATTACAACCGCTTCCTATTCCGGAATAGAAATGGGAGCATATTACAATGGACTTTGTGACCGGTTTACCAAGATCGTCAAGTGGTAAAGATGCTATTTGGGTGATAGTAGACCGACTTACGAAGGTAGCACACTTTCTTCCTTTCAGAGTAGGACAATCTACAGAAAAGTTGGCAGAGTTATATATACAACAGATAGTCAGGCAGCATGGAGTCCCTGTCAGTATTGTGTTGGATCGAGATACCCGCTTTACATCACACTTCTGGAAGAGCTTACATCATAGTCTGGGTACCAAGTTAAGCTTTAGCACAGCTTACCATCCACAAATAGATGGGCAATCAGAAAGAACGATTCAGACCTTAAAAGACATGTTGCGAGCTTGCACTCTAGATTTTGGAGGATCTTGGGAGAGCCACCTGCACTTAGTTGAGTTTTCATACAACAATAGTTATCAAGCCAGTATCCAGATGGCGCCATTTGAAGCACTATATGGTAAGAAGTGTAGGTCACCGCTTGCATGGGATGATATCGGAGAGAGGAAAATGTTAGGCCCAGAAATGATTGTTCAGACGGTTGAAGTGGTTAAGGGAATTAGAGAGCGACTTCGAGTTACGCAAGACAGGCATCGTCATTGGGCGGACCAGCATCGTAGGCCGTTAGAGTTCTCTGTTGGGGACCACGTATTCTTGCGGATCTCACCTACTCGTGGGGTCATTAGATTTGGCGTTCGCGGGAAATTGAGTCCGCGGTACGTGGGCCCATTCGTTATCCTTGATCGGATAGGCGATGTTGCTTATCGTTTATCCCTCCCACCTTCGTTACGAGAGGTGCATGACGTGTTTCATGTATCTCAATTACGTAGGTATGTATCGAACCCAAGTCATGTCCTCGATCATTCGGAGCTGGTTGTTGGTACCAACCTGTCTTACGAGGAACAGCCTGTGTCCATTTTGGACCGAAGAGAGAAGATACTCAAGAACCGAACAATTAGTCTTGTCCGTGTTGCTTGGGGTCATCACTCCTTGGGAGAGTCAACGTGGAAACGTGAGGATGATATCCGATCACGGTATCCATACCTGTTTGACTCACAAGGTATATCTCTTTCTGTATACCTTGATTGTCTTGATTTTTCATGCTTATCGCCTTATGGATAGAACTACCTGATATCGTAGATTGATGGATTTACATATATAGTACTTGCTTTTGATATGGTAACAATGATTGCTTGCTCACTAGAATTGCTTGTATTAGTTTAGCTCTGATATTTCTATCCGGCTTAGATTTGAAATTCCGAGGACGGAATTTTTCTAAGGGGGGTAGAGATGTCACTCCCCGTTCCCGGAATGTGTATTTTTATACATGTACAGCTCATGTGTATTTATTTAGTATTTATCATGTATTATTCTGTAGTTAAATTCCTTTAAATTTAAATTTTTATGTTAATTAATTAGCTGCTCTTTAATTTTCATGCTAATTTATTTCTGCAATTTTATTACCTGTATTTTATTTGTTGCTTTAGTCTTATTGGGTTTTGGTTTGCTGAATCCCCTTAAACCCGGCCCATTAGCTCCCACCTACCACCATCTTCCTATTTAAAGCTTCCATCTCTTTCTCTCTCCTCATAACTTCATTCTCACCATTACTTCTTCTTCTTCCTCTCATTACTCTCTACCACCTACCAGCAGCAGGAGAAGGCAAGTGCAATCTTGCTTCTTGCTTGGAGAACCATTTTTGTGGTTCATTTCCCTTCCTCTCATGATTCTGAGAGAGATTAGTTCTTAACGTTTTTGATTTCTGTGGCTGGTTTCTCCTAGATCTAATTTGTTATATTCTCGGTTGTCATGGGTTTTTGATCTCCCAACTTAGCGTGTATTTCTGGCACTGGAACGAAGGCTCCATAGGACTTGGAGTTTAGAAGATGTTTCACGCACACGTTCTTACGTGCTCGCGTAAACATCAGTCCAGTCACGCACACGTTCTTACGTGTCTGCGTGTATTTTCAGTCACGCACACGTCTTTACGTGTCTGCGTGTATTTTTAGTCACGCTCGTGTTCTTACATGTTAGCGTGTATTTTTAGTCACACTAACGTTCCCATGAGCGTGCGTGTATTTTTAGTCACGCTCGCATTTGAGTGCGTGAATTATTGGTCACGCTCGCGTTGTCTGCGTGTATTTGAGTCACGCTCCTATCTTTGTACTGCGTGCATGACTTTTCACGCTCATGTCCCTGAGCTTGCGTGCGTGACTTTTCACGATCACATTGTGCGTGACTTTTGGCGTGCGTGACTTTTCACCCTCACGCTGCGCGTGTGTGCGTGAATTATTTGTCACGCTCATACGCTCACGTTGCCAGTACGTATCACTTGTCACGCATCACTTGTCGCACCCACTGATCACGCTCACGCTTACCAGAGTGTACTACTTTTTACGCTCGCTCCTTCATGCCAGACTTGGCGTACTTTTCACGCATACGATTCTTGCGTGACTTTTGGACTTAGCTTAGACTTGTTGGCATGACTTCCTGACTTGGGAGTTTTATTTGTTCTATATTTTATTCATTTAATGTTGGCATGATAATTCCCTATTATATCCTTACGCCTTTTTGCATGAACCCGAAAATCTTAGCATGTTAATATTTTAATACCTATGGTTGTGTATTAGTGCCAAGTGTCTGGTTGGTATATGGATATCCAGTGAGACTGAAATTTGACCTTGAGAGTTACAGACTCAACCCTATTTAATGCTAATGACTTTCATGCCTTGTCACCATTAATGACGATGGTTATCTTGACTAATTTGATCATGCGTTCCTAGTTGGAACTAAGAGACTGGCTAGTCGTCTTATTGAAATAAATGAATGAGACACGTTCATGTTATGAACTATTGCAATCGACTGGCTGATCCCGAAATATTGACATACATGCACATGCAGGCTTCAATCTATTTATTTATTTATTTATTTATTTATTTATTTATTTTCTACAAAAGAAGCATGTGTACTTTATGGTCAAGGCATGATTACCGTGGTTAGATTTGATTGTTGCATTACGCTATGTAAGACCTGCAACCTAACCGCACTGGTATCGTTGTAGAGTTGTGCATATCGTACCCCGTACGAAAGTACTCATTTGAATGACCATGATCTACGGCATGGGACTTCACTCAACGTAGAGACTATTAAGTTAAATAAAATAATGATGGCATGGAGAGAATGGATTCCCGAGTTCTTACATGGCAGCCCCCTTGGGACTATTAAGTGCCCGACGGGCTGGCTGGTTCCCACAGATACTGTAAATCTGTCACACGGACAGGGAACGGTATCTGCTTATATTATTGTACATGCTATAACGGCGGGCGTCCCGCTGGGACTCGTCTAACTACATGATTGGCGCAATTGATTGATTGGATAGACTAGCCTTGCTTGCACATAGTAAGAACTGAGGAATCCCTATTTGCATAATTCCAGGATAACTTGGGACTCACAATAGCAAGCCGTAGTAGTTGATTGGCCGTTCAAGATGATTTGTTTGTGTACTGTACCTACTCTGTTGCCTAACTGAGATGATCAGAATGTCAGGACATGACGGGCCAACTTCTGTCCTTGTTTGGTTGGGAGGTTGGTTCGAAGTGTCGTGATGTTATGTGAATCCTAGTGGAAAGCAGAGATCTATTATTATATTCTCTTACTTACTGGTTTAGTCCTTCTTATCGTTCTTCCTTGTGGTACTTGCTATTAGAGGTCTAACCTCTCTGGTTTTGCATGGCCAGATTTAGAGCCGGTTCCCGAGGATCCAGCGTACTTCTACCTCCAAGATGGTCAATACTAGAGGTATGATTGCAGGAGGACTCGAGTGGGTTCCTTACTTCACCGCTCATTTTGTTATTTACTTTATACTTAGCCGTTTGGCACCGACATGTTAGTCGGATTATCTTGTACTTACTTTTACATGATTGTAATTAAGTCAGACTGCAACTGATAACAATTGTGTATACTTGCTATATCATCTGGCTATATTTTGTAAAGCCAGATCTCAAGAACATTTTGACTGAGCGTTTGGGACGCCTTACTGCTTTATCTTACATGTTCTCTATTACTGTTTCCTTGTTTGAATGATTGAGACAATAGATGTGAAATGACCATAGTAAGACCTTTATGTAGTATGCACCCCCTCGTCTGGTTAGACAGCATTGATCGTATTATACGATATTCATCTACCCGTAATACGTAGCTGGCTGAGTCATTCCCCCGCTCTCCAGTATTCTGGTTCGGGGGCGTGACATATCGTGAGACAACAATGACAACTCCACGCATGTCATCTTTATTTATAAAAGATGACTTTTATCATCTTTATTTAGAAAGATGACTTTTATATGTCATCGTTATTTATATAAGATGACTCTATCGTGAGACAATAATGACAGCTGAACACACGTCATTATTATTTACAAATAATGACTTATATATGTCATTGTTATTTACAAAAGATGACTTATATGCGTCATTTATATATACAAAAGATGACTTTTTACATTGGAAAACAATGACGGCTCAGAACAATGAAATGTAGATACAATATCCCATTGAAGGAAACAGAGAAGAAGAAAACTAATGTGTAACACCAACAAAAAATATTTTATTTCATAATTATTTAAAGTCATGACATTGAACTAAACAATATACTGTATTCTCACATACTACAAAACGTAAATTAATAATACTTCCAATATTTTCTTAATACATATTGACTTCATTAACAATATCCATGATGGCTAGCTCTCCTCTCATTTCATCAATTTCTTTCATGGAGTAGTCCTTTCTTCCAGCAAACTACAAAAAATAAACACAATCAACTATTACGTTAATAACGTCATGTTATACCAATATAAGCTTTAATAACATTATCTTAACATCAAACTTACCACTTTTTCTAATTTGGTAGTAGAAAGTTGGAATATGTCCTTCATATATTTTATTACATACTAACCACTTTCAATATTGTTTGGTTGTTTAGGACACTACATTAGAAAGTGAAAAATTACATGAGCTACCATGAATAATCAATAAAAAAAATGATACATAAACTAAAACTTACATTCACACAGTTCCATGTTAGGTTTTTTGACTTCATCCCCTTTTGCGCGAGCCATATCTTAAAAGCCCTACAATAAAAAATGATATATAGAGATTCCTAAATGGTAAAGAATTTTATTATATATATTAGCTAAACACTTACATTGGAATTAATAATCTTAAGTCATCACGCGGATCAAGACCAAGCGGTTCAAAAAAGTAGATACTTTGAGCATATGGATCGACAACAACCAACATCCATTGATAGCTATATATAACAAAGTCAAATCACACAATGATGAAGCATGCACAATCATTGCAATTGGAGAAAAATAAGTTGTAGTTTGTACTTATGAGAATAAGCAAGCATATTAAATATAAGGTTGTCATCAACCACTTGATTCCTGATACTCATAACTATAAAGGAAATTGACAAGACGAAAACTTACTTTGCATTGTATGGAAATACTATCATTCACCTTTGTTGCAGACTTCCATTCTCATGGCTAACTCACGAGCTCTAAGTGAACTCTTTCGTGCTTCAAAAACTACTCCAGGTTCAACAAGTCTATACTTATTTTCTAAATTTGACCTTTGCAACATACCATATAGAAATCTGTAAAAAGATTATCCAAAAGGACACATATTAGTATGTAATGCTTGGGAGGTTGGCTAAAAGTCACCTCTTGTGTTGTAAAAAGATTATCCAACACATATTAGTATGTAATGCTTGGGAGGTTTTCTAGACTTTTGTGTTGTTTCTTAGTAGTTTTGAAATTGAAAGAAATAAATGTCACCTCTTGTTGATTGCTTTACCTACGATAAATAAGTTTTCTTCATTTAAATGCTTTTTATAACTTTACTATTCTTTTACATGCTTCTTGATTGGTATTTTTCGTTCAATTTTTTGTGCCAAATTGATTGGAAAAGAGATACCAACTTCGGTATCGGTCAGTATCGGATCGGGATATGCCAAACTGTCTCTGTATCGGCCTTACCGTATTAGCCTATATTGCAAACTATGGAAATGCTAACTAGTAAGAAATAACAAATCAAACTAGTCAATGGTACTCAAAGCATATCATGGATGAATATAGCACACATATAAAAATTGCAAAGAGAAAATAATTTATCTGAATAGTTTAAGCTAAATTTAAGTTCCCACCTTTCAACAACAAGAGAAGTAGCATGCCCAGATGCGAAAGATGTGAGAACCTGGAAAAGAAAGCTAACATCATCAATTACTAAATGATACAACTCAATCTTGGAAGTGCAATTGGAACCATGAAGCAGAACTCGACGTAAAAAAAATTAATGGCAAAGGGTGTATAGGGAGCATACAATGTTTTTTGCTAAGAACAAAGCTGGAACCTTGTAGTTCTCGAACATGAGTTCTGCTGCCCTGCAGAACATTTTATAAGTTAAATTTGAGTAATCTAACCTTGAGGAGTTACCAGCATACTCTTCCGTGTGGTACCGTACAGAACAGGTCAAGGAAGGAAAGTTGCACATTATGTTTAATGTGACAGAAGTATAACAAGTGTTACGACTTAGAGATAATGCACCAAGGTGTAGGAAATTAACCTCAATGCCAAAGAAAATCACAAGTCATATCTTTGTACTCATTTATATTTTGTGAATGATATCATTAAGAAATATCAAATATCATCAACAATTGTAGCTTTCCTCAAATTGTTTATCACAAAACTGATAACAAACGACAAAAAAGTCAAAACAAAGCCTTTATCCCAAAATTTTGGGGTCGGATGTTTGAATCCTTTTCTTACATTCAGCTGCTGAGGGCCATGTCCTTTGTAAAAGTAACAAAAATCATATTCTTCTTAAGAACTTCTGTCCATGTTCGTTTGTCCTGGCAGCTCCTTTAATTACTATCTTACTTTTTTCCTTAACGGAGCAACTACTGATCTGTATTGCACAACTTCTGATTGGTATTTTTCCTGATGTCCTTCTCTTTGTTTCAGAAATGAACATCCAAGTACAGCATCCTCTTCAGTGATTGGGGGTTCCATAAAAGATTTTGCAAGAAAGGCAACCAAGGCATCTTTTGGGGCAATATCATTCATCGCCAACCAATAGAGAACATTGATAACTGCTTGCATTCTTATGGAGCTATAATATCTTCCAGAAGGACCTTTTACACTAGGAGCTCTCTTACAATATTTTTCTTTCCTACTTAGTTCAAGAAGCCAAGGAAGCTCTAATGCAGCAAATGATAGAAACTTCCTATTTTCTCTTAATAGAGAATACTAAACAATTCCATCTTCTGTTAAAAGTTCTTTGCCAACTGTTGAGATTGTGTCCTTGATGTCTTTGAAGTGAATTAGATCATCACTCCTACTTTTGTGAAAGGAGGAACTATGTTTTATGGTTTCATAACTTTCTCTCAGATCAAATATGTCTTGAACACTATTTACAGGAAGTGTATTATTGAGGATCCTTGGTTATAGTAGTTTGGAGGATTGGTGTGAGTTGAAATCATAAGCTTCTCACATTCTCGCGATTGTTCGGAGCGAGACAAATATCAAGGTTGGAGAGTGGCTTGTAGTCGTCAAAGAAGTTGGTGAACTCAGACTGCTGGAATTTAGCAAATTTGTCTGTCGGATACCTTACCGGATATCCGAGTCTAGATAAGTGTTCTTCCACAACTCTTTGCATCCCAAGAACACTACAAGTTCTAAGCAGGTGATTGTTGTCACCCTTAACCCATAAATACCTTTACCCATACTCGACTCTACTATACACCAACTTCTGATACCTACATCCACAAACATGTGCTCACAGGTTCTGAAGGATAGGTATGAGAGAAATACCCTTGCACAGGTTCTGAAGGATAGGTATGAGAGGAATACCCTTGCACAACTTCTGATACCTATATCCCAAAATATGAACTCTACTATACACCAACTTCTGATACCTACTATGCATTGGTGCACAGGTTCTGAAGGATAGGTATGAGAGGAATACCCTTGCACCTGACTCGACTCTACACATGTGCTCACTGGAAAACTGGTACAGCTCTCCCTCAACTGCTATACTCTTCAAACTAGTATAGGTTCTAATACCTAGCCCTAATTTGATTCCTATAGGAAAACTGGTACAGCTGCAGGTCAAAGACTAACAAATTGGACCAAACAACACAAGTTTCAGCTCTCCTTAATGATGTCATATCTAACATCTGAAACCAGTAAACTGGTAAATGTTCCTCTAACAAAATGTTTATATACATACAGCAGCAACAAATACTCCTATACAACAACAAAAAGTATATATGGTAATATACACTCTATTAAAATAATCAAACAATATTTCATATCTTTCCCAACCCCAAATCAAGTTATCAAATCAAATGTGCGTTAACTGAAGGACAACTTCCTAAGGGTAACTTATTAATAACTTTGCATTTTATTCCAGATGAGCATTTAGATATAGGTTACTGAACTTGTATTTTATCGAAAATAGAGTAAGAAATAATTGTACGACAATGACAATGAGATATAAAAAAATTCCAACATAATTATATTTTTTTCTCAGTATTAAGATCTAATAATGTAGTTAAAAATTTGTAATGGTCATAGATTGACAAAAAGAAGTAAAAGAATAATTACAGGTATTGTCAATTTGCACCAAATCCATACCACGCGAGCAGATAAAACCCAACTCAACATGATATAAATAAAACTTTTGAAAAGATGATGTTTGCCTTTTGTTCTCAATGAACAAAGAAACCACCAATAGGGCTAAGATCTTCCAAAAAAGAAAAAGAAAAAGAGTTTTGGCAATAAGCACTCGTAGGTTTAGGGTGATCATGAGGGTAGCATAGCTTTGAAACAAGGCGCAATTGTTCTGTACAGTATAGCATGAACAAGATCAAAGAAATCCCAGTATCACTAATAATGTTGATATAGCAACATAAATAACTTCAAAAGTGAGTATGAAAAACCAAAAGATTTCATATGGTGAAGATCTTCTTGAAAGGAGGCTCTTATAGCCCCCTCCAAACAGGCAAATAGTGACATTTGATTAATATGAAAAGGAGATAAGAAACAAAACAAAAATTTACTTGATAAAAAGAGATAGAAACTAGTGGTGTATATGGAATGGACGATTTAATACCTGTTTAGTTAGCTTAATCTCCTACTAGATCTAGAGAAGATGAGATAATGATGAAGGCGATGGGGCAGCGACTACGAGTTGATCGGCTGAGATGGAGGCGGGTCGTCGACGCGGAGGAGAGGAGGCGTTGATGGAAAATCAGTTGGAGATGTTGACGGGGGCAGCGCCCTCCGGAAGCTCGGGGGCAGCGGCCATGAGTTTGAACCCGTCGGCTGTGGGCAGCGGAAACGAGGTGGAGCCCGACGGCTTCATCAGCCGGTGGTGGCTTAGTCGAGAAAATCAAAATTAGAAAAATAGGGATCGGTGAACGCCGGCTGGAGAAGTCGACGGGGACTTTGGGAGTTTTCGATCCTTAACGAGGAAGCTCGATGGAGAACGTTGATCACTGGAGACGCTCGAACAGAGACTGCTGATAGCGTCGTTGCGGTTGCTAGATGGCGAGAAAAGGATTCGGGAAAAAATCTCTGATCCTCAACGAGAAAGAAGAAGTAGTGAGGAATAAACCTGGCGAGGAAAAGATTCGGTGGGGGTGAGGAATAAAATTGGATTTGGGAGTAAATAAAATCTCTCAGACCTAACATACGCAAAGAGCAAAAGATGTCATCATTAAAAATATATCTCAAACATATATTCCATCTTTTTTTTTCATACATAAAAGATGACATCTATAAAATTATTTCATGACCCTTATTTTTGTAACCATCATCTTAATGTACATTTTATGACATTTTGTTTTTTAATATCATTGATTACGTTATTAATGACAATCATTTAATGATCTGACTTTAGAAATATCATCAATGACATTTTTTATGAATATCATCTATATAGTGTCATTACTAACTATTTTTGTAGTAGTGATTGTTTACTTTTTTGTTAATTTTGTTAGTTATTTAAAGGATATTTAGTAATAGGATCTCATATATATATATATATATATATATATATATATATATATATATGGAAATTAAGGTTTGGGTTTCGAGAATGACCAATTTTAGAGTTTGTCTCGAAATCATTGTTCATTAACCTACGTGACCAATGGTTTCGAGACCCATAATATTGGTCATTTTCGAGACGTAAACCCTAATATCCATATATATGTGAGATCCTATTACTAAATAACCCATTGTTTAAATAGCGGACCAAGGCACAAAGCCATTTTTTAAAAATCAGTCCATCTGTCCCGATCCAATCCAAATCAGCTCAAAGCGAGTTATGGGCTATGCCAGATAAGAATTTTGGTTTTCGGTCTGACCCAAATCGGACCGATTATGTAGATCAGACTCATCCAATCTAATCGAACCCGATCAAATACGGACTGAGTCATCTGACCATGGCCCATATTGCGTGTCGAGCTTTAAGTGGTTACCTAACATGGCTAACTTGAGTTGGACTCATAGTTGCTCCCTAATTGATACAATAATGCTATGTTTACAACCAACCATTTATAACCTTCTTATAACATGTACTTTTTCTGTTAACATAATCCCATCCGACCCAACCTCTCCTCTCTCTTCTCCAATTGAAACCGGTTATGTGGCGGTTATAATCCCTTAGTTGTAAGAGCATCATTAGTAGTTGGGACTCTCCAATGCAATTTGGAGCCCAAAATTTTAAAAAAAAAGTAAATGTAGAATGGGTTGGATTTGTATGAGAATAGTAGGAAATGATAAAGTGAGCTCCGGTCCCAAAAATTGTGTGGTCAAAAATTAATATAGGAAAAAAATAATATAAAGTTTAGAATCTAGAAAGTTGTGCTCCAAATTAGAACTTACTATTCTACAAAACGAGTTTCTACAATCTAGAATCTAGAAATTGGGAGGTCCAACCCTTAGCACCCATGGATGGGTTGGGACCGAAATTGTAGAAATTGGGACTAGGAATGAGACTTATTAATCTACAAAATGAACTCCTACATTCTAAATCTAGAATCTAGAAAATGGGATGGACCTTACTAATGATGCTCTAAGGAGTTGTAGGTATAGCAAAGCCCAATTGATAAGGGCCATTTGATAAAGGCAATTAATGTTTCACATCAATCCTTGTCTCCCACTTTTCTTTGTCTGAGGGCATTTGACTGATTTAGGAAAGTCTTGGAGGATTTCTCAAAAGTTGCCTAACCGACCTCAAGACAGATGGCATTCATATTTGCACATACGTCACTTCAGTTTGTATGCCCCTTGATTGGTCCAATTCTTATAAATTTGATGTTATGCAATAAAAATGACTTGATGGACATTGCTAGCTAACTACAACCTAAGGGCTACGTCTAGCTAACTACAACCTAAGGACTTGATGGACATTAGCTAGCTAACTACCTAAGGGCTACGTCTTAACCTATATTGACATCTAATCTCAAACCTTTGATAACAATAGGAAAATGCTAAGTCTACAACCAATTATTTACAATATTCCTACAATCTTTCTCTTCCGCCTTTTACACATGGATTCTACATGGTCCCACACTCCGTCTCACCTCCCTGCTACATGAGCTCCATCCGACTCCACCACTTTTCTCCTTCTTCAATCGAAATCCGACACGTGACGGTTGTAAGGAGATTATAAACATTTGGTTGTAGGCATAGCTCGATAACAATAATAGTACTTTTCACGACATCAATTCGTCGTGGGCAGAGCTGGATGCAAACAAATGAAAAATTCAAGAGTGACTCATGAGCTACTATTTTTTTATAAAAAAAAAATAATATTTTAGCTACGATTTGTGATCGCGAACGTAATCGCAGGTCCACGTTGCCATCGGGCCTCACTTCCTTAAAATCTGGACCAGGGAGCCAAAGAGAGGCTGTCACATGGTCTGCAGTCACAAACTGCGGGCAAAATAACAGTGTCATTTTTAAAAATTATGAATGACCAATTAGATTACATCTTATTTCTTGTTTTTTTTAAGCACCTAAACAAAATAATTAAAAGCCTAAATAAAAAATAAGTCTACGTGTCATAACCATATTGTAAATGCTTGTTTTAAGACATATTGCAAGTTTTTGTTGTGATTCCTATTTGAGTTTCTGTAGCCGAATTGCAAACAGATGGACAACCGTCCACACTAAAATTTAATAAAAAAAGAAAAATAAGGTCATTTTGGTATCAATTTTGTTTATATGTTTTTTGTTTTTACAAATTTTGTTTTCAATTTTTAATAAACAATAAATATGTTTGACATGTCTAAGTTGTTACTTGTTTATAAAACAAAATTAATTTTTTTATATGCAATAAAATTCTAAAATTATTTGTTTTTAGTAAGCAAAAATACCATACTATCTGCATCACAAATTACTTATCTTTCTTTCCTCTTTTCTGTTTATGTAAACATGATGAGCAATTCTTTTTCGTTTTCACTATTCAGAAAAAAAAAAAATATTTTTATATAAACCTACAAAACATACTTTTGCAAAAAAATAGAATTTTTTTTAATTTTTTTGAACAATAAACAAAAGAAATTATACTATACAGTCCTAAATTATTTGGTTTTTTTTTTTTTTTTTGAAGCAATCCTAAATTATTTGCTCATGATGATCAACCTAAACTTTACGGGTTTTTTGGTGTCCATTCTAGCGGTTGGGCACAAAGGACAAAGTTATACATAAAAGAAAACTGAATTATTTTAATCTTTTTAAACAATAAACTAAAAATAAAAATGAAACTAAACAGTCCTAAATTATTTGCTCATGATGATCAACCTAAACTTTACGTTTTTTTTGTGTGTCCATTGACTCCATTCTAGTGGTTGGGCACAAAGGACAAAGTTATACATAAAAGGAAACTGAATTATTTTCCCCTATTCATTCAGGATTTGCACATCTACTCCCCTTATTCCCACACTTCTTCTTCCACCTATTTAAATAAAGGGAATAAATATTGTTTTAATGTGCATACATCCTTACTTAATATAGAAAATAGAAGGAAAAAAAAAAACTACCCAAATAATTTCTCATTTTTTACCCTTTCATCTTATTTTCTTCAAAACGGACTTAAATGTTTCTCTTTGTAGTTTTGGATGTGTTTGGGATGTGATATTACCTACCAAAAATTTGTTAGTGAAAGATAAAAGAAGTCTAGATTGGAACCAATATATATATATATATATATATATATATATATATATATATATATATATATATATATATATATATATATAAAGTATGAAACTGTTGGGTTTTTCTAATTTGGCTTTGGAAAGTTTAGTCTCACATTGAAAAATCACAAATGTGTATACAAAAGTGTATATCCCAATATATAGCTATATTTTGTATTGGCATATGCACTTGGGTGTGGTGGTCCATGTGGGATGATTTTTCTAGAAAAATTAAGTTTAAATTTCAAAGGAACAATCTTTGTGGATGAAAGACACGAAGTGACACTTTGATAATATACTGCACTTTGCACAAAAACGCATGAGGCGCATGACGGGACATGGCACTAAGGTTCTTCTATGCGCCACACTCAGGGTCAACCCTGAGCTGATGGGGACCTGAGATAAAACATTCAAAATGGATCCCTAATACATAATGTAAAAAAATTATAAATATAACAAATATTTGTTACCACTAAAAGTTTTGAACCAAGTACCTCTAAAAGTAAAAGTTTAACATTATAACCACTACACCACTACATTCTTTTACTAAAATGGTACATGATACTTATTAGTTCTCTTGTAGATATATCCATCTTGGTGCCCCTTTCGCCTGGGGCCTTGGGTCGTCCCCCGACATGCCCTTGGCCAAGGTCGCATCTGGCCACAATGAACACCCCGTTGAGAGTCTGAGTTTTCAAGTATTTTCGAAGGTGACCTAAAACGTTCCAGAAGTTCTCTTGTGAACTTGCTGGTTCCTGATATAGGACGAATCTTGTTTTAAGCAACAATGATTTTATCATCCGAGCAGAATTATTTTATGTATTTGTTCTATCTATAACATGCCAGCAATCATTATAGAAAATTGATCAATTTAAGTATCATATATATATATATATATATATATATATATATATATATATATATATATATATATATATATATATATATATATATAATTAGTACCTTCAAATATTTTGCCCTAGCCTACCTGTATGTGTGGCATTGAGAAAGGTAGCGATTTTAGAAAAGATGAAGGGACTCATGATCCACGAGCTAGACTTGCTAAGTTAATGCTGCTTAACCAATCTAAATATGGGTGATAAGGTGCTAACCTAATTATTTCATTCTTGTGACAATCTTATTGATTGTGACATGTTTGTGTACTAAGACTAGGGCTGTGCACAATTAAGTCAAATAGACCAAATCGAACCAAGCCAAATCGAATCGATCAATTTTAAACCGAACCGATGGTTCAATCGATTTGGTTCGGCTGCATTTTTTTAAAAATCGATCGGTTCGGTTCGGTTCACGGTTTGGTTATGCCATAAATCATTTAAAATCGAACTGAACCAAACCCTATGTGGGTGTTAAATAATCAGGGTTGGATTACTAACTTACTTGGATATTGGACCGGTTTGGTTCATTCAACAATAGACATCACACTTTGAAAGAGCCTCTCTCTCTCTCAAAGAGGAGTGACAGCTCCAATTTTACTATTACAAATTGTTGTGCAATACTGCAAAGAGCAAGCTGAAGCTGATGTTTGTTGAATGCACATTTTCACGTTCCATCACTGCTGTGATGTTGGTTGAATGTATATACTTTTTTTCTTGTCATTGATTGACACTTATTTCATTTTTTTCCTGTGATGACTGGAGTTTCACACAACAAAATAAGCATCAGTACCCAAAAAAATAATATTAGTCCTTTTTTTCCTGTGATCAAAACCGACCAAGTCGAACCGATCCAAACCGAACCAAGTTGGTCAGTTTCAAAACCGAACCGATCAATTGATTGGTTTGGTCCGATTTTGCTTATTTTCAAACCGATTAACGTCGGTTCGACTTCGGTTGTGACCAAATAGGTCGACCACCGACCGATGCACACCCCTAACTAAGACCATATCCAATGGTGATTTCTAAAATTGAGTTCTTATCCTACTTGGCATTGTACTTTAAGGAGATTTTTATCCTAGTTGGAAGAGTTTCTACATAGAAATTGTAGACATACAAAAATACTCTCCAATGGTTCTCTATTTCTAACCTATGTGTCACATAGTAAAAGGACCAATTTAATGGTGTGAGGCCCAATAATAATTGTCATGAGAGATAGGAGAATTTCTATAAGAGTTTCTACAGGTAGAAATCCTCCTCGAAAGTTTCCATCCTACATCATTGCCACCAGGATAGACATGGTGATAGAAATCACCACTGGGAGAAGTTTTTTCTAAAATGGATTTCTTCCATAGAAATAGGGAAGATAGAAACCCCCATTGGAGATGGTCTAATAGAGATGCTTGAGACTGTGATAGACAAGATAATATTTTAATTTCCTACTGTAATTAACAATATAGTGCATTGTCCATGTGCTAGAAAAGGAGGCAACTAACAATATTGATTATGTAATCATATGGTCATTAGCATACAAGTGTTGGGTATGCACTTATACCGCTAATTGGGATGGAGATAGCTTGCCCACTTAACTTGTGAGCTACAATGAGTTGAAGTTTAGCTTACCCGCTTAAAGTGGGAGCTACAATGAGTTGAAGTTTAGCTTATCCGCTTAACACGGAGGATAGAGAAAAGAAAAGAAAAACAAACATACAAAAGACAAGAGAATTAACGAGGTTCGGCTATGTGCCTACGTCCTCGGACAACAATAGTCCTTTTCTTTCTTCCTCCACTAAGAATAGTGGGATTACAGAGTTACAAACTCTCTCTTGGATACACTCAAGAGGATCTCTCTCATACACAAGTATGGTAGACACTTTGGTGAAGAAGCACCCGAGGTAGAAGCAAGCACCGCCCGGAAGAACACCGCAAGCAAGGAGCACCAAGAGCACCACCACTTCTAGCACCAAGATCACAAGGGAGGATTAACCCAAATATCTCCCAAACCATCTCCTTATATAGCCATAAGGGAATGAACCTTCTCCTCCAAGATTCATTCATGCAAGATGAATGAACATTGGGAACTCCACAAGTCTTTAGACTTTTTCCAAGGTGAATGAACCTTGGGAACTCTAAATCCTCTCTCCAATTAAGGAGGGACCACCCAACAATTTCCCCCTTCCCGACTTAAGTGGAAGGCTCTGTCATACCAGCTGCACTTCTGCAAAAGATGTGCTCGTCTTTAGGTAAAGATTTAGTCATCATGTCTGAGCCGTTGTCATTGGTATGGATCTTCTCAATCTGAAGTTGCTTGGATTCCACCACGTTACGAATCCAATGATATCTTACGTCAATATGCTTTGTCCTCGAGTGAAAACTCGAATTCTTGCTCAAATGGATAGCACTTTGGCTATCATAATAAAGAACATATTCTCGTTGTTCTTGACCCAACTCATGTAGGAATCTTTTCATCCACAGTAATTCCTTGCATGCTTCTGTCGCTGCGATATATTCTGCTTCTGTAGTCGACAGAGCAACACACTTCTGTAACTTTGACTGCCAAGACACAGCTCCCCCTGAAAGAGTAACCAAATATCCTGAAGTAGATTTTCTGGAGTCAAAATCTCCAGCCATATCTGCATCTGTGTACCCAATCAACACAGGCTTGTCATTTCCAAAGCACAATCTCATTTTGGAAGTACCTCTGAGGTATCTCAAAATCCACTTCACCGCTTTCTAATGCTCTTTTTCCGGATTGGATACGAATCTGCTGACGACACCAACTGCATGTGCCATGTCAGGTCTGGTACACACCATCATATGCATAAGACTGCCAACTGCTGAGGCATATGGCACCGATGCCATCTCTTCTTTTTTTTGTTGCTTGTAGGACACTGTCTTGAGTTGAGCAAAAATTGATTAGCAAGTGGAGTTGCTACAGGCTTTGCCTTGTCCATGTTGAACTTCTTCAACACCTTCTCGATATAGCGCTCTTGTGATAACCACAGCTTCCCATTTCTTCGATAACGGAAGATATGCATACCGAGAATTTGCTTTGCTGGACCTAAGTCCTTCATTGCAAAGGACTTGCTGAGCTCTTTCTTTAACTTGTTGATCTTGTCATTGTCACGACCTACGATCAACATATCATCAACATATAGAAGGAGTATAATCAGTTCACCATCAGAGTACCTTTTGACAAACACACAATGATCAGAAGTGGTCCTCAGGTATCCTTGCTTAGTCATGAAGAGATCAAACTTCTTATACCATTGGCGTGGTGCCTGTTTCAGTCCATACAGGCTCTTCTTTAGTCGACAGACTAGATCTTCTTTTCCTTTGACTTTGAAACCCTCTGGCTGCTCCATGTAGATTTCTTCTTCAATCTCTCCATGAAGGAATGCAGTCTTCACATCTAGTTGTTCCACTTCTAGATTTAGACTTGCAGCCAAGCTGAGCACTACTCTGATAGATGTTATCTTCACCACTGGTGAGAAAATCTCTTTATAGTCAATTCCTTGCTTCTGACTAAAACCTTTCACAACTAGCCTCGCCTTGTATCTTGGTTGTGATTTTTTTTTCTTCTGTCTTCAGCTTATACACCATTTATTCTTGAGTGCCCTTCTTCCTTTTGGTAATTTTACCAAATCATAAGTGTGATTCTCATAAAAGGACTTCATCTCATCTTGCATGGCTTCCAGCCACTTTTCCTTTTTCTCGTGTGTCACGGCTTCTTGATAGTTTTCAGGTTCTCCTGCATCTGTTTGCAATACATATTGTTGTGGACTATAGAGGCTGTTAGGCTTCGGTTGTCTGTTTGATCTTCTCAGAGGTCCTTCAGGAGCTTGCTCTTCTTGAACATTTTTATGTACAATATCATCATCATGATTGTCCTCGACATGATCATGGATTTCAGCTTCATTATTCTCGACCGGATCGCCCCTTTGTTCCCGGGGCCGAGACACTGGATTTAGGTTGACAAGAACTTCCCTGGAGCTATCAACCTTTTCTCCCTTCTGACAATCTTCAATAGTTTGATCTTCAAAGAAGACCACATCTCTGCTTCTGACAATCTTCTTATTGACAGGATCCCAGAGTCTGTAGCCGAACTCTTCATCTCCATAGCCAAGAAAGTTGCATTCTTTTTATTTGACATCAAGCTTGGACCTCTCGTCTTTGGGAATGTACACAAATGCTCTACACCCAAACACCTTCAAGTATTGGTAGGACACATTTTTTCCTGTCCTGAACTTGTTCGGTACATCACCATTGAGTGGAGCTGATGGAGACAAGTTGATTAAGTGAACTGTTGTCATTAATGCTTCACCCCAAAAACCCTTTGGCAGCTTGGAGTGAGATAACATGGTTCTGATCCGCTCAACGATCGTTCTGTTCCTCCTCTCCGCCAACCCGTTGTGCTGAGGGGTCTTTGGAACCGATCTTTCATGTCTGATCCTATTATTCTTGCAATAGATTCTGAAGTCTCCTATGTACTCTCCACCATTGTCAGTACGGATGCACTTCAGAGTCGTACTAGTCTCACGTTCAACGCTGGCGTAAAACTGATTGAACACATCAAAGACTTGATCTTTGGATTTGATTGCATATGCCCATACCTTCCTGGAATGATCATCAATGAAGGTGACAAAGTATCTTGCACTACCAAGAGTGTTAGTAGTCATAGGCCCACAAACATCAGAGTAAACAACATCCAGTATATTGGATTTTCTAGTTGCAGTCTTATAATGAAATGAAACTCTATGTTGTTTTCCAGCCAAACAATCAGTGCAAGGTTCAAGAGGTGTACCTTTCGATTTCAGCCCGGTCAATACCTCTCTTTTGGCTAGAATTTGCAATCCCTTCTTACTCATATGGCCCAGTCGCTTGTGCCATAACCCAATCGTTGATCCTGATTGGTCGATTGCTGCATTAACAGTCTGATTGTTGATCTTAGCATATGTCGTATAGAGTGTGTTCTCCTTCTTCCCTCTAGCAAGCACTAGAAAGTTTTTGCTGAGTTTCCATTTGCCTCCACCAAACACATTAGTGTAGCCTTCATCATCCATTATGCCAGTGGATATCAAGTTGAGACGCATGTCTGGAACATGTCTCACATTCTTAAGAATCAAGGGGCACCCAGTGTTGGTCTCAAGAGCTATTTCTCATTTTTCTACAATCTTGGAAACTTTTTCATTTCCCATCCTCACATTTTCGAAGTCTCCGCTTGTGTAGGTTGTGAAGAATTCCTTTTTGGAAGTAACATGGAATGATGCACCAGAGTCTACAATCCAACATGAATCTTGAGAGGTTAGATTAACCAGACCATCATCACAAATGATGATTATCTCATCGCCTTTTGAAGCAGTGGCAGTTGTGTCTTTGGCTTCATTCTTCTCATTTGATTCATTTCTCTTTTTCTTTTGAGTTTTCTGCATTCTCTTTTCATATGACCCTTAAGGCCACAATGAAAGCATTCTATCTCTTTTCTTGGTTTGAAAGTGTCTCTGGAATGATCTTTTGGCCTGCTTTTGGAGCGATCACGATTGTGGAATTTTCTTTGATGAGTTCTTCCACGATTCTCAGAAACAAGAGCATCTGACTCGGTTGTTATGCCTTGTTCTTTTCGTCTCGCTTCTTCATTCAATAAACTATCCTTCACTAAGGTTAAAGTGACGACGCCTTAAGGAGCGGAGTTGCTTAAGGAAACCACAAGTATGTTCCAACTTATCCGGCAACGAGCTGAGTAGCAAAAGTGCCAATAGCTCATCTTCCAGCACCAGCTTCATGGTTGACAGTTGATTTACCAACTCTTGGAAATCACTCAAGTGTTCAGAAACACTTCGTCCGTCTTTGTATTTCAGGTTCACCAAACGTCGAATGAGTGACGCTTTGTTTTGAGGAGTCTCTCGCTCGTACATCGATGCTAACTTCATCAACATTTGATGAGCATCGGTTTCTTTGGAAACATGGTAAAAAACGCTTTGGTCGATCCAAGGACGGATCTCTCCAATAGCTTTTCGATTTAGAATGGTCCAATCTTTTTCAGATTTGTCTTCTGGCTTCTGTCCATTGCAGAGTAACACTTCGTACAAATCCTTACAATAGAGGATATCTTCCATTCGCGGCCTCCATATGGAATAGTTTGAAGACGTGAGCTTGTTCATGGTTGAGGAGGTAGAATACAATGATTCCGCCATCACGATCAATAAGCTTGTGTGGCTCTGATACCAATTGTTGGGTATGCACTGATACCGCTAATTGGGATGGAGATAGCTTGCCCACTTAACGTGGGAGCTACAATGAGTTAAAGTTTAGCTTATCCGCTTAACGTGGGAGCTACAATGAGTTGAAATTTAGCTTATCCGCTTAACACGGAGGCTAGAGAAAAGAAAAGAAAAACAAACATACAAAAGACAAGAGAATTAACGAGGTTCGGCTATGTGCCTATGTCCTCGGACAACAATAGTTCTTTTCTTTCTTCCTCCACTAAGAATAGTGGGATTACAGAGTTACAAACTCTCTTGGATACACTCAAGAGGATCTCTCTCATACACAAGTATGGAAGACACTTTGGTGAAAAAGCACCCGAGGTAGAAGCAAGTACCGCCCGGAAGAACACCGCAAGCAAGGAGCACCAAGAGCACCACCACTTCTAGCACCAAGATCACAAGGGAGGATTAACCCAAACATCTCCCAAACCATCTCCTTATATAGCCATAAGGGAATGAACCTTCTCCTCCAAGATTCATTCATGCAAGATGAATGAACCTTGGGAACTCCACAAGTCTTTAGACTTTCTCCAAGGTGAATGAACCTTGGGAACTCCAAATCCTCTCTCCAGTTAAGGAGGGACCACCCAACAACAAGCTGGCTGCTAAATTAATTAAAAGAAATAAATAAAAAAAGATTAAGAATATAAGAATGTAGACAAGAATACTTGATATTAGCATATTTATATTCCGTGCAAAGGTTTTACATAATTACTTATAAACGATTCCTAAATCATCCATTACTAAAGCAATTGCAATCTTCCAACATACCAAATACTAAAAGGGTTTTTTTTGCATACAAGTCCATAAATCTACTATACTTTTACAAAGGTCCAACAAATCTGGGTAAATGCTTAGAGAACCTCCAAGAGCCTAAAAATTCATGTCTTTTACTTAGATTTAGATAGAGGATAAAAAAAAGACTCCAAAAAATCTGGAAATAAAAAACCTATATATTCTCTTCAAAGTTATCTCAAGTAGGACCTAGTATTATTATAGAAATTAAAAAGATGATTTTTTTATTCTTTTGGAGGAGTCTTTATATGCTCTTCAAAGTATTATTTAGGACCTAGTATTAAAAAAAGTCTTCATATGCTCTATATATTAAGGTAGAGGAGACAAAAAAAATAGACTCCAAAAAATGTGGGGAAAAAAGCCTTTATATGCTTTATATGCTCTTCAAAGTTATCTCAAGTAGGACCTAGTATTATTATAATAATTGCTTCAAAGTTATCTCCAAAAAAAAATTCATATTTGGAAAAGTCTCAAGAGATAAATTTAAATATGAATAACCTTATCTCTATCTACAACCACCATTATTCTATTCCTTTTTAATTTATATTCTTAATAAGAGAAGTAGAGCAATTTTATTCATATTCTCTTCTCTTCCATTTTTATAACACGTTGTCATCACAAAGGACTCAGGAGCTTCATACTGCCAATTTAAAGACGACAAGAGAAAAATCGACAATTTCGACGTTTGGTCAATTTATTTCAACCAAGTAAGTTTATGAAATTTATGTTTCCAAATCCACATTGTATGGACAATCTCCATGCATGAAACACGAACCCTGTAACTTTAATTTTTTTATTTACATCTTTATTCAAAATTACTCTAGCTCAATCTCTAATTTTGACTGGTTTACGTTCAGTATTGAAACTCTTGAAAGATTTTTCTTCATATACTATAAAGATTCTCTCTACTAAATACCAGTTATAGATTATTTATTATTGTGAAATATACTTGTAAATGTTAGCCATATAGCCTACAACTTGCATATGATTTCTGAAACCTGAGAACATGTAATTTATATATGCTATGATGACTACGTTGTAAAATATGTTAATGAAATTAATTTGTATGTACTATTAGAAATTAACTTCGCCCATCAACCTTTGTGTTAATGGATCTTGACTTTGTTAGTCCCGGAGATTGATTAAAGATGAAAAACTGATGCAATCGAGATCTGAGAGTCACACAAAACTTTGTAGTGATCAAACTCAAGATCTACGATGATACAAAAACCAAATAGCCAGATTACAATATGAAGGAAGGAAATAGAGAAGAGAAGATCTCTCGTTCTTCCTTGTAAACGTGTTGCAATTGGGACAGAACGAGTTACAATAATCTAGAGAAAGATAAGATAAAGAAAAGTTGCTGGGTGTCAAAACACCGTTGCTCAAAGCAAGATTCGCCCCACACGAATTGCTTCCAGGAACCAGCAAGTTGAAGAACTTGTGGAACGCTCGAAGTCACCTCTGTTCTGACTCCTTGGATGGACATGGAATGGCGGCAGCAACACCCTCTCTCTCTCTCTCTCTTCTGACTTATAAAATTCATAGTAGCCACAAAGGATGCCAGAAGAGAGTATATATAGAGATGGTGGAAACCCTAGCCGCCTCTTCAGTTATGGAAAGATTGAATCAAATCCCACAAAGATAACAACAAACTTAATTCAAATCCCACAAAGATGGAAACGAAGTTAATTCAAATCCCACAAAGATGAAAACGAAATTAATTCAAATCCCACAAAGATGGAAATAAAATTAATTCAAATTCCACAAAGATGGAAACGAAATTAATTCAAATCCCACAAAGATGGAAATGAAATTAATCGCATTGAATCAGTCTTTCCATAACTGACTTGTAGCCTGTACAGTCAGCGGAGCCCTCCATGCGGCAGCAGCAGCAGTAGCCTGGCCGCATGAGCCGTATGGCCTCATGGCCACATGGACCGCATGGACCGCATGAGCGGTATATAAGCCGCATGCCGCATAAGACCGCATGACCGCATATGAGCCGCATGACTGCTGACGTGCTTAGTGCAAAGTGCGCCAAAAAAATGCCATATTACGTCTCATGAGCCCGAGCTCGAGTCCGATTCCGAGTCGCTAAGCCCGTTTGGGACTTAGCTCCAAATGGAATTAATCCAAGAGAATGACAAAAGCATTAATGCTTAATCTTTGGAGCCTTATTCTTACCTCCTAGTAAAATCACCCATATGGTTCCCTTCTTAGGGTCACCACCCCATGTACATCTCTCAACAACACAACCAAGTATATATGTTGAGATAACTCATGGTGCATTTCCGATGTGGGACTAAACTTTTACAAGGCATGTTGAGAGCAAGCTCTCTCCATGTAAAGAAAGCACTAACAATCCCCCACATATCACAACATATATATGTGTCCAGGGTTGAACGTTCCCTACAGTAACTGTCCATTTTGCATTAGGATAGATATCGCTGACGACTTGAATCTTCCCGCATGGGTTAAATAACAATGTGATACAAGAATGGACTACGCCTTGAATTCTGCACCACAATTGTAATTCTTTTCACTCACAAAATGTAGTTACGTATGCTTCTGGCTGCACACTAAAGGCCATGTGCCAGTCCGGTTTCAGTGTATAATTTTGGGCCTCTACAAGTTTACCCTCAAGAGACGGCCTGATATCTCTTTTCATACACTATACGTGAGTTCTTTATTAAAGAGACATGACATGAAGCCTTGCGCTTCCTTGCGGTGCTACGCCGCTATGACATGGCCTAAAGTCGAGGCATTATCCCTACCTGGGAACCTCATCGTAGTGTCATACTACTGTAGCATGAGGTCTCAGCCTCTTTGTAGTGCCAATCTACTCAGCATGAAGCCTAAGGCTTCCTTGTGGTGTTACGCCGCGACGACATGGCTTACAAGGCCGAGGCTTTATCCCTACCTGGGTACCTCATCGTGGTGTCGTGCCACTGTAACATGGGGCCATCCTCCCCTTTGTAGTGCTGTCTACAACTCTTTAATTACGTCATACAGCATTAGGCTACCTGCCTATTTGCGGTGCTACGCCGCTATGACTTGGCTTGCAAAGCTGAGGCATTACCCCAGATCTGGGAACCTCATGGTGGAGTCACCCCACTGTAGAATGGAGTTTCAATCCTTGTAGTGCTGCTCTATCATACTTCCTATAAAGCATACCAGGCATTCACTCTGCCTGAGAACTCATTAAGGCGTTTAAGCCAACCTTCCACAGGATCTGTTTTTTTGCAGAAAATACATAGTAGACAACAGTGGTTATAGATCCGTATCCCTTCCATGTTCCAGAGAACAAGTACCCACTATTACCTGATAGTTTTCTAGTCAGTGATCCTCCTTTGAACCAAAAGTTAGATACCTAGTAGATTTCTCTTTGAACTAATAGCATAAAACTTTATGGTAGGATTACAAAGATACACTATCAGAATGCCTTCAAGCCCATTTTACAAGCTGTGTCTTCGACCAACTGGTGCTTGAGGTCCTTTGTGAACGGATCTGTCAGATTCTTCTGACTCCGAACATCAATCACTGCAATTACACCTCTTTTGATAAGATCGTATAATGCCCTGTGCTTCAACCGTACAGTCCTCTTCTTCCCGTTGAAGAGGTCATTTGATGCCACCGCCGCAGTCGCCTGGTTGTCACAGTATACCGGTATCGTCGGTATCTGAGCCCCAACCACTTGAAGATCATACATGAGCTCCCGAAGCCATTCTGCTTCATCTGCTGTAGTTTCAAGTACATAGAATTCAGATTCCATAGAGGAGCGAGAGAGTATAGTATGCTTCTTCGACTTCCACGATATAGCAGCTCCACCCAAGGAAAAGACATCCACTTGTGGATCTCTCTCTTTCCACCTCTGAACACCAGCTAGCATCACTGAAGCCTTCCACTACTGTCGGATACCCGTTGTAGTGCAGTGCATATGTCTGAGTCTTCTTGAGATATCTCATCACCCGCTTCACAGCTTTCTAGTGCTCAATCCCTGGGTTGCTTGTGAACCGACTCAGCATTCCCACGACGAAAGCTATGTCAGGCCTTGTGGCAGTAATTACGTACATCAAACTTTCGATAATGCTGGAATACTTAAGCTGCCTGACGCTTTCCCTCGAGTTTGGCTTCAGCTTCTGATCATACCTGTATGGCGTATCGATCTCTGAAAGATCCTTATACCCATAGCGTGTGAGCATCTTCTCAATGTAGTGAGATTGTGACAGTGCTACTCCAGTGTCTGTCCGGATGATCTTTATGCCCAAGATGACATCTGCATCCCCCAAGTCCTTCATACTGAACTTGGCTGAGAGGAACTTCTTTATCTCCGTGACACAGCCTATATCCGTCCCTAGGATTAGCATGTCATCTACGTACAGACAAACGATGACTCCTCTTCCATCAGCGAAGTTTGTGTAAACACATTTGTCCGTCTCGCTGACTCTGTAGCCGTTTGACCTAATAACTTTGTCAAGCTTCTCATACCACATCTTGGGAGCTTGCTTCAAACCATACAATGATTTTACCAACTTCCAGACTTTATCTTCAAGACCTTTGACGACAAATCCATCTAGTTGTTGCATGTAAATCTCTTCGGTCAGCTTCCCATTCAGGAATATTGTCTTTACATCCATCTGATGTATCACCAACTTATGTATAGCTGCTAGAGCGATTAACATCCTGTTGGTGGTCATCCGAGCTACTGAAGCGTACATGTCAAAGTAGTCTATTCCCTGTTTCTGAGAAAATTCCTTGGCTACCAGCCTGGCCTTGAACTTGTCAATAGTTCCATCTGTCTTCATCTTCTAATTGAAGATCCATTTACATCCGATGGGCTTTTCTCCTTCAGGTAGATCTACCAACACCCATGTGTTATTGGAGGTGATAGAGTCAAACTCGTCATTCACTGCCTCCTTCCAGAAGATAGCATCTCTGGTCTTCATCGTCTCATCATAGGTAAGCGGATCTGCTTCCACATGATAGGTGACAAAGTCATCTCCGAAGTCTTTAGGTGTCCTCGCTCGCTTTGCTGACAGCTTTGCGAGTTCTGGTACAAGAGTTGTTTCATCAACAACAGCTTCTTCTTGGATTACTGGCCCATATGAGATTTCAGTCTCATTTGTACCTACATTATTTTTCTAAAATGTCCGAAAGAACAATGTTTTTGTCTTTTGTAAACTTGTCTTCAAAGTATTCAGCATCGCGAGATTCGATGATATGATTTGACTCAATATCAAGAAATCTCCGAGCATCACTCTTCTCGGCATACCCCAAGAAGATCGCCTTCGTAGTCCATGTCCCCAGCTTTTGAATCTTCAGATCTGGGAGCTTCACATACGCCAGACACCCCCACACTCGAATGACATTCAAATTTGGTCTGACTTTAAACCAGAGTTCATGAGGAGTTACGTCCGAAGTTGCATATGGAACTCTATTCAGAATGAAAGTGGCCGTTAATGCAGCTTCTTCCTAGTAGCATTTTGGAAGACCTGCAGTAAGCAGCATTGAATTCATTATTTCTGTTAATGTTCGGTTCTTTCTCTCTGCTACTCCGTTGGATTGAGAAGAATATGGAGCAGTAGTCTCGTATATGATTCCATGTTCTTTGCAGAACGATGCAAAATCATGAGACCTGTACTCCCCACCTCGATCATTTTTCAACCTCTTGAGTTGTTGTCCAGTCTGCCGTTCAGCTTCGGCCCTGAACTCTCTGAACTTCTCGAAAGCTTCGTCTTTAGTCTTGAGCAAGTAGACGAACGCGTATTTTGAGAAGTCGTTGATGAAGGTTATGAAATACTTCATCCCGGCCTTCGTGGAGAAATGTTTGAAGTCACAGATATCGAAGTGCACCAACTCCAGAAGATCTGTGCTTCGATTGACCCGATGAAAGGGTTTCCTTGTGATCTTCGTCTGAGCACACACTTCACATTTCTCCACCTTACCCCCATATTTGGAGATAAGTCCTAGACTGGACATTTTGTTAATTCTTTTACAGTGAACATGTCCTAGCCTATTATGCCACAACTCAAGAGAATAATCAAAAAATGCAACTGCATTAATGTCATTAAACTGGTTGACAAGCTGAATTTTAAACATTCCTTCGATTTGATAAGCCTTCCCGAAGTATATTCCCTTCTTGGACATCACAATCTGACCAGCATTGATGTCCATCCTCAAGCCTGCGTTGCAGAGCAGGCTCCCAAAGATCAGGTTCTTGGCAATCACCGGAACATGCTTCACCCATTGAAGAGTCAGAGTGTTCCCAGAAGTGAGTTTCAGCTCCACAGTCCCGATCTCCAGAACTTCAATTTGGGCCTGGTTTGCCATGACAACCTTCTCAGATATCAGCTGGTACGTGACGAACCATTCCTTGCCAGAACAAACATGGAAAGTCGCACCAGTGTCTATCCACCAGTCAGAGTCAACCCCCACAGTTGTGACCTGTGCGATCATAGCAACAATGTTAGAAACCAATGAAACCTTACTGGGCTCACCTTTCTCTGATTGTTTAGGCTTGGATATGCATTCACTCTTGTAGTGGCCTTTCTTGCCACAATTGAAACAAGTCACGTGGGACTTGGACTTCTGTTGCTTGAATGAAGGACCCTTCACTTTTAGATTGGTGAAGTCCTTCTTCTTGTGATGAGAAGCCGCCTGCTTCCCCTTGGGATCTGTCATCGTTTGAAAAAAAAATTTCTTTTTATAAATAAGTAAATTTATTCTTTCTACAAAGAATTAATTCCCATGTATTTATATATATATATATATATATATATATATATATATATATATATATATATATATATATATATATATATATATATTCTATTTATAAATAGGAATACCAACTTGTCAATTTAACCCCCCAACATTTATTATTGCATTATACAATAATAAATCCTTTAACATCCAAACCCTCCAACAAATTTTGTAATTTTATTTTGTAATGGGACACTTGTCATTTGTTTGTGGTTGGGAAGTTTCAAGAAATGACATGTGTCATTCTTGGAGGGAAAGAAGGAAGGAATAGAAAAAAAAAAATATCAAACCCCCCCTCCATTTCTTGGCCGCCCCCCCCCCCCCCCCCTTTCACTCTCTCTCCTCCCTTTTAACTTCTTCTTTTTCCTCCTCCAACTTCTTTTCTTCTCCAAAGTTTTTCTCAAGAAGAAAATTAGGTATAATTTTATTTACTTTTCTTTCCCTTCTCTTTTCCTTTTTCTAAACTCATTTCCTTAGTTGATCCAAATTTGATTTTTATATATATTGTGATTCCAAATTCTAGGGTTATTTTGGAGGGATTTAAATTTGTTCTAAGTTCACTCCCAAGTCAAGGCAAGCTCTCTACTATCCTTAAACCTCTTATTTTACTCTATGAATTCTCATATTTCCAAGATTTATATTTTAGTTGTTTCTAGTGACATTGGTGCATGTTTGAGGTTGTAGAAAATCTTTTGATTGTGTCAAGAAGAAATTATTTATAGCAAAATTTTGAACATCATAGTATGGACATATATGGATTTATACTCACATGCAAGACTAAATAATCTATAATATGTGAAAATTGTGGTAGGTTAAACTAGGATTTTTTTTGTTTCTTTTTCAAGCAAGTAGTGCACTTGTGTAAATTATTTTGAATGGTATCAATATAATTTTAGTAGAGAACTTCAATATTTTCTATGACTATGATTTATATCATTCCAACATAGAGCTTTTGTGAATTGACAATATATATTTATTGAATATCCAAAACTAAAGGTCATGATAGAAAAATACTTACAACATACCTATGCATATATATATATATATATATATATATATATATATATATATATATATATATATATATATATATATATATATATATATATATATATATATATATATATAACGTATGAGTTAGAGATGTATAAAGACACAAATCTTTATTTTTGCTACTTAAGTTGTATCTTTTAACAAAGTCTCCGTTTATATTAAATATGAATGTGATTCTTAGTTTGTTCAAGTAACAATAGGATTATTAAATTATGAATGCACAACTTGTCGATTATCGAACCACATTACCCCCTATGTTTACATAAAAACCTTTTATTGGTAAAGAGTTTGATACTCTAAAAATCTTTAATTCCCATGTCAACGAACATCAATGAATAGAGGTATTTTAACTTTTGTTGTTGACTTGTAAATAAAAATTTGAACCTATACTTGTTGAAAATTAGCCATCCTTGTGTATGATTGTAAGTTACTTTCTTTGTTAATTGAATATATTGCGTGGTTCCGGTGTTGAGGGTTGCTCCACCGAAGGGGTCGGCGTACCCGGGTTTTATTATACCATTTGTGCTCATTGTAGAATTTTCGGTTCAAGAAAAACAAAGGAGACTCTGCCGAAAATTCTTAGAAATTTCAGAGTTAGCTAATTTTACAAAGCTTTAGGTTCTCCTTCGTTTCCATTTATATATTCTGTCCTGTGATTCCGTCACAAGACGATAAGTTGCATTAGAGCTCGATATAATTAAATGGATCATTTAGAGTAGTTGCATCGGGATGGGAGTGAAAACTAGTTGGATCACACCATTGAATTCATTGCAATACTACTTGTTTTAAAACTGATCAGTTCCTTTTTCCGATACTCCTTTGGCCAGACGGGTCTGTCGGGGTGTGGCTTAGCACACTTCTTGTTCCATATTTTCTGTATCCATTGGATTTCGAATCCCCGAATTCGGCTCTGTAATATCCAATGTAGCTTGTTTCGATATTCTTGGAAAATTCCAAGTCATACGACAATTGTTTTAACACTTGATTCTGGGAAACCGGAAATGATTCAGGTGTTATTAGTTATATCGCATAAATATGTGATTCTTAATACTAATGGAACGGATAAAGTCTAAGCACCGCCCATTTAGTATAATCCTGATCCCGAACAAATGGAATTATTGCCGAGATACTAGGTGTGTGTGATCCAAAGGGTTTCTCTAAATAATGCATTTTTATTAAGTCTAGTATTGGTTCTATTAGTTTTAATTACATCTTCAGACCTTACTCGACCTTGACACTTGACAGTATCATTTACTCTAGTTGGTGCTTAAGATATTTGGGTGAATGTATTCTATTTTATATTTTGGCATCATTATTCTTCTTGCCTTACTTTCTTTCCTTGACCGAGAGCTTGCTCGTCGTATTGACGACCTAGTTTTGTTCACTAGGTGTGGAGGAAGTTCCAGATGATCAGTATGCTGAAAAGGATCTCTACGAGTGACTGCATCCTTGGAAGACTTTTGTTAATGATAAGAATTAGTACTGGATATGACTTGTATAATTAATGATAAGACGTAGTAGTGGATATGTGATGTATAATTATGAACTCTTGGAAGTGGAAGTAGTGACGTTTTGGATAATGACATTTTGGAAGTGAATTTGTTAGTTATTTTTCTGTACCTATATTTTATCTCTGACTTTACAGGCGACAATCGCAAGTACGGCACGTGTTATATCGTATAAGTGCGTAGTCTGGAGATGTACCAGGCTCCAAATTTATATTTATGGAAGTCGGGGCGTGACAGGATCTCTCGTCTGCACTAGATTGGCCTTAGCCAACTGTTTGGACAGAGTGTCCATCTTCTGTTGGGAACGCATCTCGTCCTCAACATGGATCTCTTGAAGTAGGTCTCCCAAGCTAATGTCTAGCTTCTTTCTGAGCATCCTTGCATAGAAGGTACTCCATCCAGCATGAAGTTTTGAGACGATCCCTCCAACGACAAACTTGTCGGAAAGGGGCATCTCTTCGTCTTCCAGTTTCTGATGCAGCTTCAGAAATTCCTTCACCTGTGGCAACATGGACTTCTCGTCCTCAAAGAGCAATTTGCGATATTTTTCAACCACAAACATCTTGCTCATGTTCATGTCTTCTTCATACAGTTTTTCCACAGACTCCCATATGTCTCTGGCAAATTCCTTCTTCGAGTAGAATTCTGCCAGGGAATCCTCCGTAGCATTCAGGATGAGAAGCCTGCAGATGCTATTTTCCCTTCTCCATTTGGCCTGGAGTTTGGTAGCCGCATTGATTGCGGCAGTAGATCCAGTGTCTGAAACAGAAGGTTCTTCCTCCAACAGTACATGATCAACTTTTTGAGTTGAAGAGTCAGATAAACCTTCCTCTTCCAGACTTGATAATGATCTCCATCGAACTTTTCCAACTTACAGTAGTCCGATTGGACGAGCGAAGCATTAATGTTTTCCATTTACAAGGATCTTGCTTTGAGATTGTTAGTCCCGGGACTTGATCAAAGATGAAAAACTGATGCAATCGAGATCTGAGAGTCACACAGAACTTTGTAGTGATCAAACTCAAGATCTACGATGATACAAAAACCAAATAGCCAGATTACAATATGAAGGAGGGAAATAAAGAAGAGAAGATCTCTCGTTCATCCTTGCAAACGTGTTACAATTGGGACAGAATGAGTTATAATAATCTAGAGAAAGATGAGATGAAGAAAAGTTGCTGGGGTGTCAAAACACTGTTGCTCAAAGCAAAATTTGCCCCACACGAATTGCTTCCAGGAACCAGCAAGTTGAAGAACTTGTGGAACGCTCGAAGTCACCTCTGTTCTGACTCCTCGGATGGACTTGCAATGGCGGCAGCAACACCCTCTCTCTCTCTCTCTTCTGACTTATAAAATTCGTAGTAGCCACAAAGGAGGCCAGAAGAGAGTATATATAGAGAGAGGGTGGAAATCCTAGCCGCCTCTTCAGTTATGGAAAGATTGAATCAAATCCCACAAAGATAGCAACGAACTTAATTCAAATCCTACAAAGATGAAAACGAAATTAATTCAAATCCCACAAAGATAAAAACAAAATTAATTCAAATCCCACAAAGATGGAAATGAAATTAATTTAAACCCCACAAAGATAGAAACAAAATTAATTCAAATTCTACAAAGATGAAAATAAAATTAATCGCATTGAATCAGTCTTTCCATAACTGACTTATAGCCTGCACAGTCAGCGGAGCCCTCCACGCGGCAGCAGCAGCAGTAGCCTAGCCGCATGAGCCGTATGGCCTCATGGCCGCATGGACCGCATGGACCGCATGAGCCGCATATGATCCGCATGCTGTATAAGACCGCATGGCCACATATGAGCCGCATGACTGCTGACGTGCTAGGTGCAAAGTGCGCCAACAAAATGCCACATTACGCCTCATGAGCCCGAGCCCGAGTCCGAGTCGCTAAGCTCCTTTGGGGCTTACCTCCAAATGGAATTAATCCAAGAGAATGACAAAAGCATTAATGCTTAATCCTTGGAGCCTTATTCTTACCTCCTAGTAAAATCACCCACATGGTTCCCTCCTTAGGATCACCACCCCATGTGCATCTCTCAACAACACAACCAAGTATATATGTTGAGATAACTCATGGTGCATTTCCGATGTGGGACTAAACTTTTACAAGGCATATTGAGAGCAAGCTCTCTCCATGTAAAGAAAGCACCAACAGACTTTAACACCACACATGTGATTCATGTGAAACAATTATAATTGTTGGTGCTTTCTTTACATGGAGAGAGCTTGCTCTCAACATACCTTGTAAAAGTTTAGTCCCACATCGGAAATGCACCATGAGTTATCTCAACATATATACTTGGTTGTGTTGTTGAGAGATGCACATGGGGTGGTGACCCTAAGGAGGGAACCATGTGGGTGATTTTACTAGGAGGTAAGAATAAGGCTCCAAGGATTAAGCATTAATGCTTTTGTCATTCTCTTGGATTAATTCCATTTGGAGCTAAGTCCCAAAGGGGCTTAGCGACTCGGACTCGGACTCGGGCCCGGGCTCATGGGCTCATGTGGCGTTTTGTTGGCGCACTTTATGGGATTTGAATTAATTTTGTTTCCATCTTTGTGGGATTTGAATTAAGTTTGTTGCTATCTTTGTGGAATTTGATTCAATCTTTCCATAACTGAAGAGGCGGCTAGGGTTTCCATCCTCTCTCTATATATACTCTCTTCTGGCCTCCTTTGTAAAAAATTACGAATTTTATAAGTCAGAAAAGAGAGAGAGAGAAAGAGATAGGGAACTGCTGCCGCCATTGCAAGTCCATCCGAGGAGTCAGAACAGAGGTGACTTCGAGCGTTCTACAAGTTCTTCAACTTGCTGGATCCTGGAAGCAATTTGTGTAGGGCGAATATTGCTTTGAGCAACGGTATTTTGACACCCCAGCAACTTTTCTTCATCTCATCTTTTTTTCTAGATTATTGTAACTCGTTTTGTCCTAATTGCAACACGTTTGCAAGAAAGAACGAGAGATCTTCTCTTCTCTATTTCCCTCCTTTATATTGTAATCTGGCTATTTGGTTTTTTGTATCATCGTAGATATTGAGTTTGATCACTGCAAAGTTTTGTGTGAATTATATATCTCGATTACATCAGTTTTTCATCTTTGATCAAACCCCGGGACTAACAATCTCAAAGCAAGATCCTTGTAGATGGAAAATATCAATGCTTCGCTCGTCCAATCGGACTACTGCAAGTTGGAAAAGTTCGATGGAGAGCATTATCAAGTCTGAAAGAGGAAGGTTTATCTAACTCTTCAACTCAAAGACGTTGATCATGTACTGTTGGAGGAAGAACCTTCTGTTCCAGATACTGGGTCTACTGCCGCAATCAATGCAGCTACCAAACTCCAGGCTAAATAGAAAAGAAAAAATAGCATCTGCAGGCTTCTCATCCCTAATGCTACGGAGGATTCCCTAGCAGAATCCTACTAGAAGAAGGAATTTGCCAGAGACATATGGGAGTCTGTGGAAAAACTGTATGAAGAAGACATAAACAGGAGCAAGATGTTTGTGGTTGAAAAATATCAAAAAATTCTCTTTGAGGAAGCGAAGTCCATGTTGCCACAGGTGAAGGAATTTCTGAAGCTGCGTCAGAAACTGGAAGAGAAGAGATGCCCCTTTCCGATAAGTTTGTGGTTGGAGGGATCGTCTCAAAACTTTCTGCTGGATGGAGTACCTTCTATGCAAGGATGCTCAGAAATAAGCTAGACATTAGCTTGGGAGATCTACTTCAAGAGATCCATGTTGAGGACGAGATGCGTTCCCAACAGAAGATGGGCACTCTGTCCAAACA
This sequence comes from Iris pallida, assembly GCA_029216955.1. Classification (NCBI taxonomy): domain Eukaryota; kingdom Viridiplantae; phylum Streptophyta; class Magnoliopsida; order Asparagales; family Iridaceae; genus Iris; species Iris pallida. The sequence goes on along the minus strand of JANAVB010038220.1, from coordinate 110,697 downwards.
GTTGGCTAAGGCCAATCTAGTACAGGCGAGAGATCCCAAGGGGAAGCAGGTGGCTTCTCATCTCAAGAAGAAGGACTTTACTAATCTAAAAGTGAAAGGTCCTTCATTCAAGCAACAGAAGTCCAAGTCCCACTTGACTTGTTTCAATTGTGGCAAGAAAGGCCACTACAAGAGTGAATGTAGATCCAAGCCTAAACAATCAGAGAAAGGTGAGCCTAGTAAGGTTTCATTGGTTTCTAACATTGTTGCTATGATCGCACAGGTCACAACTGTGGGGGTTGACTCTGACTGGTGGATAGACACTGGTGCGACTTGCCATGTCTGTTCTGGCAAGGAATGGTTCGTCACGTACCAGCCGATATCTGAGAAGGTTGTCATGGCAAACCAGGCCCAAGCTAAAGTTTTAGGATCGGGACTGTGGAGCTGAAACTCACTTCTGGGAACACACTGACGCTTCAAGGTGTGAAGCATGTTCCGGTGATTGCCAAGAACTTGATCTCTGGGAGCCTGCTCTGCAACGCAGGCTTGAGAATGGACATCGATGCTGGTCAGAAGGTGATGTCCAAGAAGGAAACATACTTCGGGAAAGCTTATCAAACCGAAGGAATGTTTAAAATTCACCTTGTCAACCATTTTAATGACATTAATGCAGTTGCCTTTTCTGATTATTCTCTTGAGTTGTGGCATAATAGGCTAGGACATGTTCACTGTAAAAGAACTAACAAAATGTCCAGTCTAGGACTTATCTCCAAATGTGGGGGTAAGGTGGAGAAGTGTGAAGTGTGTGCTCAGACGAAAATCATAAGAAAACCCTTTCATCGGGTCAATCGAAGCACAGATCTTCTGGAGTTGGTGCACTCCGATATCTGTGACTTCAAACATTTCTCCACGAAGGTCGGGATGAAGAATTTCATAACCTTCATCGATGACTTCTCAAAATACGCGTTCGTCTACTTGCTCAAGACTAAAGACGAAGCTTTCGAGGAGTTCAGAGAGTTCAGGGCCGAAGCTGAATGGCAGACTGGACAACAAACAACTCAAGAGGTTGAGAAGTGATCGAGGTGGGGAGTACAGGTCTCATGACTTTGTATCGTTCTGCAAAGAACATGGAATCATATGCGAGACTACTGCTCCATATTCTCCTCAATCCAACGGAGTAACAGAGAGGAAGAACCGAACATTAACAAAAATGATGAATTCAATGCTGCTTACTGCAGGTCTTCCAAAATGCTACTAGGGAGAAGCTGCATTAACGGGCACTTTCATTCTGAATAGAGTGCCATATGCAACTTCGGACGTAACTTCTCATGAACTCTGGTTCAAAGTCAGACCAAACTTGAATGTCATTCGAGGGTGGGGGTGTCTGGCGTATGTGAAGCTCCCAGATCTGAAGATTCAGAAGCTGGGGACAAGGACTACGAAGGCGATCTTCTTGGGGTATGCCGAGAAGAGTGATGCTCAGAAATTTTTTGATATTGAGTCAAATCATATCATCGAATCTCGCGATACTGAATACTTTGAAGACAAGTTTGCAAAAGACAAAAATATTGTTCTTTCGGACATTCCGAAAAATGATGTAGGTGCAAATGAGACTGAAATCTCATATGGGCCAGTAGTCCAAGAAAAAGCTGTTGTTGATGAAACAACTCTTATACTAGAACTCGCAGAGCCGTCAGCAAAGCGAGCGAGGACACCTAAAGACTTTGGAGATGACTTTGTCACCTATCATGTGGAAGCAGATCCGCTTACCTATGATGAGGCGATAAAGACCAGAGATGCTATCTTCTAGAAGGAGGCAGTGAATGACGAGTTTGACTCTATCACCTTCAATAACACATAGGTGTTGGTAGATCTACCTGAAGGAGAAAAGCCCATCGGATGTAAATGGATCTTCAAGAAGAAGATGAAGGCAGATGGAATTATTGACAAGTTCAAGGCCAGGCTGGTAGCCAAGGAATTTTCTCAGAAACATGGGATAGACTACTTTAACACGTATGCTCCAGTAGCTCGGATGACCACCATCAGGATGTTAATCGTTCTAGCAGCTATACATAAGTTGATGATACATCAGATGGATGTAAAGACAACATTCCTGAATGGGGAGCTGACCGAAGAGATTTACATACAACAACCAGATGGATTTGTCGTCAAAGGTCTTGAAGACAAAGTCTGCAAGTTGGTGAAATCATTGTATGGTTTGAAGCAAGCTCCCAAGATGTGGCATGAGAAGTTTGACAAAGTTATTAGGTCAAACGGCTACAGAGTCAGCGAGACGGACAAATGTGTTTACACAAAGTTCGCTGATGGAAGAGGAGTTATCGTTTGTCTATACGTAGACGACATGCTAATCCTAGGGACGGATATAGGCTGTGTCACAGAGACAAAGAAGTTTCTCTCAGCCAAGTTCAATATGGAGGACTTGGAGGATGCAGATGTCATCTTGGGCATAAAGATCATCCGGACAGACACTGGAGTAGCACTGTCACAATCTCACTACATTGAGAAGATGCTCACACGCTATGGGTATAAGGATCTTCCAGTGATCGATACGCCATACAGGTGTGATCAGAAGCTGAAGCCAAACTCGAGGGAAAGCGTCAGGCAGCTGGAGTATTCTAGCTTTATCGGAAGTTTGATATACGCAACCACTGCCACAAGGCCTAACATAGCTTTCATCGTGGGAATGCTGAGTCAGTTCACAAGCAACCCAGGGATTGAGCACTGGAAAGCTGTGAAGCGGGTGATGAGATATCTCAAGAAGACTCAGACATATGCACTGCACTACAACGGGTATCCGACAGTAGTGGAAGGCTTCAGTGATGCTAGCTGGTGTTCAGAGGTGGAAAGCGAGAGATCCACAGGTGGATATGTCTTTTTCTTGGGTGGAGCTGCTATATCGTGGAAGTCGAAGAAGCAGACTATACTCTCTCGCTTCTCCATGGAATCTGAATTCTATGCACTTGAAACTGCAGCAAATGAAACAGAATGGCTTCGGGAGCTCATGTATGATCTTTCAGTAGGTGGGGCTCAGATACCGGCGATACCGATATACTGTGACAACCAGGCGACTGCGACGGTGGCATCAAATGACCTCTTCAACGGGAAGAAGAGGACTGTGCGGTTGAAGCACAGGACAGTACACGATCTTATCAAAAGAGGTGTAATTGCAGTGATTGATGTTCAGAGTCAGGAGAACCTGGCAGTTCAGTTCACAAAGGGCCTTAAGCGCCAGTTGGTCGATGATACAGCTTGTAAAATGGGCTTGAAGGCATTATGATAGTGTGTCTTTGTAATCCTACCATAAAGTTTATGCTATTAGTTCAAAGAAAAATCTACTAGGCATCTAACTTTTGGTTCAAAGGAGGTTCACTGACTGGGAAACTATCAGGTAACAGTGGATACTTATTCTCTAGAACATGGAAGGGATACGGACCCATAACCACTGTTGTCTACTATATATTTTTTGCAAAAAATACAGATCCTGTGGAAGGTTGACTTAAACGCCTTAATGAGTTCTCAGGCAGAGTGAATGCCTGGTGTGCTTTACAGGAAGCACGGTAGAGCATCACTACAAGGAGTGAAACTCCATGCTACAGTGGGGTGACTCCATCATGAGGTTTCCAGGTCTGGGATAATGCCTCGGCTTTGCAAGCCAAGTCATAGCGACGTAGCACCACAAATAGGCAGGTAGCCTAATGCTGTATGACGTAATTAAAGAGTTGTAGACAGCACTACAAAGGGGAGGATGGCCCCATGTTACAGTGGCACGACACCACGATGAGGTACACAGGTAGGGGTAAAGCCTCGGCCTTGCAAGCCATGTCGTTGCGGCGTAACACCGCAAGGAAGCCTTAGGCTTCATGCTGAGTAGATGGGCACAACAAAGAGGCTGAGACCTCATGCTACAGTAGTATGACACTACGATGAGGTTCCCAGGCAGGGGTAATGCCTCGGCTTCAGGCCATGTCATAGCGGCGTAGCACCGCAAGGAAGCGCAAGGCTTCATGTCATGTCTCTTTAATAAAGAACTCACCTATAGTGTATGAAAAGATATCAGGCCGTCTCTTGAGGGTAAACTTGTAGACGCTCAAAATTATACACTGAAACCAGGCTGGCACAGGGCCTTTAATGTGCAGCCAGAAGCACACGTAACTATACTTTGTGAGTGGGAAGAATTACAATTGTGGTACAGAATTTAAGGCGTAGTCCATTCTTGTATCACATTATTATTTAACCCATGCGGGAAGGTTCAAGTCGTCAGCGACATCTATCCTAATGCAAAATGGACAGTTACTGTGGGGAACGCTCAACCCTGGACACATATATATGTTGTGATATATGGAGGATTGTTGGTGCTTTCTTTACATGGAGAGAGCTTGCTCTCAACATGCCTTGTAAAAGTTTAGTCCCACATCGAAAATGTACCATGTGTTATCTCAACATATATACTTGGTTGTGTTGTTGAGAGATGCACATGAGGTGGTGACCCTAAGGAGGGAACCATGTGGGTGATTTTACTAGGAGGTAAGAATAAGGCTCCAAGGATTAAGCATTAATGCTTTTGTCATTCTCTTGGATTAATTCCATTTGGAGCTAAGTTCCAAAGGGGCTTAGCGACTCGGACTCGGGCTCGGGCTCATGGGCTCATGAGACGTAATGTGGCATTTTGTTGGCACACTTTGCACTTAGCACGTTAGCAGTCATGCGGTCTTATGCGGCATGCAGCTCATATGCGGCCTCATGCAGTCTCATGCGGCTCATGCGGTCCATGCGGCCATGAGGCCATATGGCTCATGCGGCCAGGCTACTGCTGATGTTGTCGCATGGAGGGCTCCGCTGACTGTGCAGGCTACAAGTCAGTTATGGAAAGACTGATTCAATGAATTAATTTCGTTTCTATCTTTGTGGGATTTGAATTAATTTCGTTTTCATCTTTGTGGGATTTGAATTAATTTCGTTTTCATCTTTGTGGGATTTAAATTAAGTTCGTTGTTATCTTTGTGGGATTTGATTCAATCTTTCCATAACTGAAGAGACGGCTAGGGTTTCCACCCTCTCTCTATATATACTCTTTTCTGGCCTCCTTTGTAAAAAACTACGAATTTTATAAGTCAGAAAAGAGAGAGGAAACTACTGCCGCCATTGTAAGTCCATCCGAGGAGTCAGAACAGAGGTGACTTCGAGCGTTCCACAAGTTCTTCAACTTGCTGGTTCCTGGAAGCAATTCGTGTGGGACGAATCTTGCTTTGAGCAACGGTGTTTTGACACCCCAGCAACTTTTCTTCATCTCATCTTTTTCTCTAGATTATTGTAACTCGTTCTGTCCCAATTGCAACACGTTTGCAAGGAAGAACGAGAGATCTTCTCTTCTATATTTTCCTCCTTCATATTGTAATCTGGCTATTTGGTTTTTTTATGATCGTAGATCTTGAGTTTGATCACTGCAAAATTTTGTGTGACTCTCAGATCTCGATTGCATCAGTTTTTCATCTTTGATCAAGCCCCGGGACAAACAATAATTACTTCTCTACATCTTCTATATTTCAACCAACATGAAGACTTGCAGTTTAGATTAATCACGAAGACTTGCAGTTTAGATTAATTGGTCAAGGATTGACCATTAGAAGAGACCAGTCCAGCTTCTCTTCCGAACACTAGTCAGACATACATAAATTTAAATTTAAATATTATATTCTTAGTCGAATATGTATAGATGTAACAATAGGATAGGTATAAATTAAGTCTTATATAGATTACATATATATCTTAATAAATATATAGGAATAGTAGGATGTCAATGTGAAGTTTTGGATATTACAGAAAAAGAGAAGGTGATGGAAGTATAAAACTAAAGGTATTTAAAGTGAGACATTTGTCCGAGTATAATATGTCTCTCTCTCCTCTTTTTACATGTTCTAATTTTCGCTTTAGAGCTATGGTCATGAAAAACCTTCATCAGTTTTTACAAATTAGGGGTTTGATTAATTTACGAATAGAAACCATGTTTTGATCTCATAAATATAACTTGTTTTCTGTTTAATTAGTGGTTTGAAGTACTGGATGGACTTTTGGGGGAAGAAATTATATAGTCTTTGCTCCACTTCTCAAATAAATGCAGTCTTACCATTTGTTGAGATTTTTCTTTTCAATGTTCCTTCATATTTTGTGTAGTAGTGTATATTATTTTTTTCGACTTAATTATAATTTGATACCCTCAACTATTCAAGTTTTTCAACTTTATATTCTAATTTTTTTTGGTACAACTTAATATCCTAAAAAAAAAAGAAGAAAATATCTCTATTCTAAACTTAAAACTACCCACCACAGCCTTCCCCCCCTCCTCCCCTCCGGCTACCGCCCGCCAGCCACTCCCGCCCCCAACCCTCCGTTGCCCCGCCCTCGCTACCCCTATTCCAAACTTAAAACTTAAAACTACGTCACTTGGACAAATCACAATCTATATAATTCATATGAAAATAAAAGATTGACAAAAATAATTTGAACCATTTGTCCTAAGTAGATTCAACCCCTCACCACACTTAAGAAAAAATGATAGAGATTACAATGAAAAAACGATAGCGATTATAATGAAATCACTCACCAGCCTGTAGTAATTCTACTAACTGAAGTTAACGACTTCTCGATCAGATCTAATCTTTCTTTCAATCTTCTACGGTGAAGCCCTAAGAGCAAAGTGCGGACTTTGTCTTAAATCTTCTGTGGACGAGCACCCCGAATCTCAAGACTTTGTCTTAATCTTCTGTGGACGAGCACTCCGAATCTCAACTTTGTGAGATATTTTGTGCCTCCACCCTCATCCATATATATAGGCTCTAGATAGGAACAAAATAGGAATCCTATTTACGTAAAATACCCCATCAACTAACTATTTTAGATCATAATAGGATTTTCTAAATAGGAAAACTAAAATAAGAAAATCCTATTATATCTAAAATAGCATAGAACCAACTATGGACATTTAAATCAAATCAAATCAAATATTTAACCGGATTTAGATTCCACAAATATGTCGTTACCAAATTCAGACTGTACTCTAAGGAAAAGACAAAGGCAAGGACGTTCTAAAAACTCCAACGGAGATAGTTATATAGGAAGAGGGAAGCGTAGTCATCCCAGCAGTGGTATACATAATGAGCAATAAAAAATAGAAAAAAAATCCTCCAACTGAAGGTCAAGAAAATGAGAATAATAGATGATCAAGAGAAACATGCTTCAAGTGTGGGCGTGAAGGTCATTGGTCCCACACATGTCGTGCATCCAAGGAAGTGATGGCCAAATATCAGAAAATACAAAAAGTTAAATTGACATCCTTGATATGAAAAATGATGACCTCCTTGATAAAGAATTTGATGAACAAGAGAACACCAACTTGACATCTGTATATATCTTAGGGATGATCAGTAGCTTAGTTTCATTAATTTAGAGTAAAACTATTTTGAATTTTTTTACCTTATGTTGGTATTATTTGGAACGGTAATTTTAGCATCTATGTTTTGAATAATATATTTATTAATAGTAGGCACCCAACGTCGATTGGATATTTATGTTCAAATTTTGGGTTCCCTTCGATTATTAATTTTTTTCTTTAGAGAGATAAGATATCCGTAAAGAATTGCTTATGCCACTTTAATAATTCAATATTCTCGTCGTGTCGGAAGGAGATTGAAGGAATATAAATATCTTGTTCCAAAAGATCATTGTGAATTATCGTAACAAATTTTCACTTTATCTCATCTTGACTAAATTAGAAAAATTATCCATTGTAATTCATTACAAATAAATTATTAGATGCCTACTCGATGCCTTTAATTATACTGCATAAGTAGTTAGATTACATATATCAACTATTAATGTACCTTCTAGAATAGAAGTAAATACAAAAAAAATCAAATAAAGGCAACGAAAAAACAAAAACAAATAAAGGCTGCAAATAAATCGATTCTACATTAATAACCTTTAAAACCTAAATATTCTAAAAAGGGAGGATTTATGAAATGCCCAAAAACTAAAAAAGTTTTATGTAAAACCCACCGCTAAAAAAACTTTTATCGCGTGCCCAGAATTAGAGAAACTTATCCAAAGCGGGTTCCAAATGACCCTTTTGCCCTTCCTTTTAATTTATTGAAAACACCCACGAAACTGCTCTTAAAAAAAACGTTTCGATACTTCATCTTCTTCCATACGCTGCTCACTTTCGAATCTAGGTTTTTCCCTCAAAAATCTTCAAAAACTCGTTGGAAAATTTCGGAAAGACCGGGACAAACAACAAAAGTGCTAAAACGGAGGTCCAAACATCATTTTTTTGCGATTCTAAAATTTCGGAAGGCCGTTTAACTATGAAGCTGTTACTTTCAGTCTCCTCGACGATACGCTCATTTTGCGACAAACGGGACCTCGTTTCGACCTCCCAGTCAAAAGTTATGGCTCTCCAAAGTTTCAGCTAACCATAAAATGCAGGAGAATGGCCATTCTCCGTGTTAGAACACAAAAAATGTTAATTTCGCATGAGGGTGGTTATTCTCCGTGTTAGTAAAACGGAGAATGGCATTCTCCGTCTTAATTTACACGGAGAATGACCATTCTCCGTGCTAAATTACACGGAGAATGACTATTCTCCGTCTTAATTTACACGGAGAATGCCATTCTCCGTGTAGTTTATCACGGAGAATGGTCATTCCAGTGTTAAAACACAGGAGAATGACCATTCTCCGTGTTAGAAACACAGAGAATGCCATTCTCCGTGTTAAATAAAACGGGAAATGTTATTTTCCGTGTTAAATAAAACGAAGAATAGCATTCTCCGTGTAATTTAGCACGGAGAATGGTTATTTTAGTGTTAAAACGCAGGAGAATGGCATTCTCCGTTTTTAATAAAACGGAGAATGACGTTCTCCGTGTTAAATAAAACGGAGAATTGTCATTCTCCGTGTTAAATAAAATGGAGAATGGTCATTCTCCGTGTAATTTAGCACGGAGAATGGTCATTTCAATGTTAAAACGCAGGAGAATGGCCATTCTCCGTGTTAGAAACACGGAGAATGTCATTCTCCATTTTAAATAAAACGGAGAATGGCATTCTCCGTTTTAAATAAAACGGAGAATGGCATTCTCCATGTTAATTTACACGGAGAATGGTCATTCTCCGTGTTAAATAAAACGGAGAATGGTCATTCTCCGTCTAATTTAGCACGGAGAATGGTCATTTCAGTGTTAAAACGCAGGAGAATGGCCATTCTACGTGTTAGAAACACGGAGAATGTCATTCTCCGTTTTAAATAAAACGGAGAATGGCATTCTCCGTGTTAATTTACACGGAGAATGGTCATTTCCAGTGTTAAAACGTAGGAGAATGGCCATTCTCCGTGTAATTTAGTTTTTTCAGGAATAAAGAGTTTCGTTCTTCTTTCAAAGCGATGATAATTCTTATGAAAAAGAAGAAGAAAGATCTTCTCTCCACAATTGACGTCGATGAAGATGATGATGATGGTGATGATGATGACGAGCGATGATCTGAGTTCGACCGAAGAAAAGCACACCGAACTACGAACGATCTTTGCGATCTCTGTTGAATATGAGAGCAATGGAATTCAGATTTTCCGTGAAGAAGAAGAAGAAGACGAAAATCGCAATCCAGATCTGAGTTTTTTGAATTCAAATACATATAGATGACCAATTCGCGCGGAGGGGTAGTTTCGGTATTATAAAAATAGCAGTTTCCAGCGGGTGGCATCTAAATGGGAATCTTGGAATATTTAACGTAAAAATACTTAATTCTGGGCATTTCATAAAACTCATCCAGCGGGTAGGCATTTCATAAAAGCCCATCCCGAAATTGGGTTTCTCAGCAATTTCCAGTTCTAAAAATTCAGCTCTCAGGAAAAAGAAAGAAAGAATAATATAACAGCTAATGCTCTTAAAGAAACCTCTCCTTGGATTTCAAAAAACCTAGGAGTCGATTCGTGCTTTATATAGTTTTGATCATCCTGGACAACGATATTTCCATTCAACCAAAGAACATATATCCAATGATATCTAACTGTAGAATTGAAGTGATACACAAATATATGATTGATGATATCACAAAGCACTCAATACAGGTACATATGCTAAGCTTCTACAAGGCAGCAACCATTTTGACCATTATATGAAGGGGGAATTTATGAAATGCCCAAAAAATAAAAAAGTTTTATGAAAAAATCCACCGTACAATAACATTTCATCGCGTGTCCAGAATTAGCAAAAAATATATAAAGAGGGTTTCGAATGACCTTTTTGCCCTTTCTTCTAATTTATTGAAAACACCCACGAAACTACTCTTAAAAAAAACGTTTCGATACTTCATCTTCTTCCATACGCTGCTCACTTTCGAATCTAGGTTTTCTCCTCAAAAATCTTCAAAAACTCGTCGAAAAATTTCGAAAAGACCGAGACAAACGGTAAAAGTGCTAAAACGGAGGTCCAAACATCATTTTTTGCGATTCTAAAATTTCGGAAGACCGTCTAACGGAGAAGCGATTACTTTCAGCCTCCTCGAAGATACGCTCGTTTTGGGACAAACCGGGCCTCGTTTCGACCTCCCAGTCAAAAGTTATGACCCTTCAAAGTTTCAACTGACCAAAAAATGCAGGAGAATGGTCATTCTCCGTATTAGAACACGAAAAATGTTAATTTCGCATGAGGATGGCCATTCTCCGTGTTAGTAACACGGAGAATGTCATTCTCCGTCTTAATTTACACGGAGAATAGTCATTCTCTGTGTTAGTAACACGGAGAATGGCATTCTCCGTCTTAATTTACACGGAGAATGGTCATTCTCCGTGCTAAATTACACGGAGAATGGTCATTCTCCGTCTTAATTTACACGAAGAATGGCCATTCTCCGTGTAATTTAGAACGGAGAATGGTCATTACAGTGTTAGTAAGCAGAAGAATGACCATTCTCCGTATTAGAAACACGGAGAATGCCATTTTTCGTGTTATATAAAACGGAGAGTGGCCATTCTCCGTGTTAGAAACACGGAGAATGGCCATTCTCCGTGTTAAATAGAATGACCATTCTCCGTGTAATTTAGCACGGAGAATGGTCATTACAGTGTTAAAACGCAGGAAAATGGCCATTCTCCGTGTTAGAAACACGGAGAATGCCATTCTCCGTGTTAGAAACACGGAGAATGCCATTCTCCGTGTAAATTAACACGGAGAATGTCATTCTCCGTGTTAAATAAAACGGAGAATGCCATTCTCCGTCTTAATTAAAACGGAGAATGACATTCTCCGTGTTAATTTACATAGAGAATGGTTATTCCCAGTGTTAAAACGTAGGAGAATGATCATTCTCCGTGTAATTTAGTACGGAGAATGGCATTCTCCGTTTCTAAATTACACGGAGAAAGGCCATTCTCCGTGCTAAATAACACGGAGAATGACATTCTCCGTGTTAAATGACACGGAGAATGGTCATTCAAATGTTAAACACAGGAGAATGGCCATTCTCCATGTTAGAAATACGGAGAATGCCATTCAACACGGAGAATGACATTCTCTTTGTTAAAAATGCAGGAAAATGACTATTCTTCGTGTGATAGCGACGAAGAACAGTTGACAGAAACCTAATTTTTTCATTTTTTTGTTTTGTGGAAAGAAATTTGACATGAATAAAGATTCAAGAGTTTTCGTTCTTCTTTCAAAACGATGCACTCTTATGGAAAAGAAGAAGAAGATCTTCTCCCCATAATTGACCTAATTGTCGGAGAAGAAGAAGAAGAAGAAGAAGAAGAAGAAGACGAGCGATGATCGGAGTTCGACTGAAAAAAAAGCATGGTGAACTACGAACGATATTTGCGATCTCTGCTGAAGATGAGAGCAATGGAATTCAGATCTCTCGTGAAGAAGAAGAAGAAGAGAATCGCAATCCAGATCTGAGTTTGTGCGGAGGGGTAGTTATGTTATTAATTTTGTATTTCAGATCTCTCGTGAAGAAGAAGAAGAAGAAGAAGAGAATCGCAATCCAGATCTGAGTTTGTACGGAGGGGTAGTTATGGTATTAATTTTGTAAATACAGAACATCTAAAGAGAATCTTTGAATATTTGACGTAAACTTATATAATTTTGGGCATTTCATAAAACCCATCCTGCGGGTGGATTTTTCATACAACCCAACCCCGAAATTGGGTTTCTCAGCAATTTCCAGTTATATGAAAGCATTTGTGACAAACCCAATAATTTTATCCATCGGAGTAAAAAAAAAAAGAAAATGTTTTAACACCCATCTTTTTTCAGCCACAACAAAGTATACAATAAATAACACAAAAAGAATAAATCATCAGTCTATAACCAGCGAAGGAACAGATTCCACTTCGTGGATACTCTGGCAGTTGGGCTCAATGATACATCTCGTTTACAGGGCCAGCTTAGACCTCGAAGAACATGCATGCACTCAAGATGGCATCAATCGCAATCCTGTTGAATCCTTTGTCGTATACTCTAACGTGCACTTCCACGAGATCAAGAATCAGCAAGCCTCGAGGGTTTGAAATTGTTTTTCATGGAAACCCATGTCATGTGATCCTGGTGTGGGAAGTTAGTAGCATTAGCAAATTGACTGACCGAAGTCAGAAAACCAAAGGGATATGGTTCGTAAAACGGATTACTATTTGGCTACTTGCCCTAGTGAAGAATCTGGCTGCCGTAATCTGCATTAAACTTTTCATAGCGATGTGCATGAAGATGGGCCGACGGTCTTGTGTTCTTCAAAGCCACTTCAATATCTTTAGGTGTTACAGGACCAGCTACTGGCAAATCTGCAAGCATAACCAGATTGGTTAGTTGTACGAGGAAATATCTATAATCATCATCATCACTGTAATCAGGATTCTTGGCATGCATGTATTATGCAATCCACGGTAAACTATAATAGCTAGATTAAACTCTGTTGCATGAGTTGTTCATTAAAAGATTACATATCCTCCAACAGAAACAGACAAAGACTATGTTAGATCAAATATGCATATCTAGGTGAACCACAAAATCTGGTTGTGACTAATACAATTAGCATGAGTTTACTACATCTCTTTGAGCATAGACGGACTCATGCTCACAAACGCAGTATTTACTTGGTTCTAGATGCACAGTTTGGATAAAATGAAAAGAAACGGAAAAGCAAAGTCTACAACTATGCTATATTAACAACAGAATGATCCCAAATATTTGGGGTCGGTTGATAATCTGAAACTACAGTGCTAGATCTTAGATCTTGTGCTAAATATTGAGCATAACTTGAATACTAGAGTTCCTCAATCTAACCAGACTTTTTACAAAAGGTGGTGCTTTAGTAGGTGGCTATTGCAAGAATCAACTAAGACTCATGTTTCAGCATAGGCCAACAAGAAATCCAAGAACTTCTACACAAAAACTTGAATCGAGTTTAAAATAAATTCCTAATTCCTAAACTATTGCTCACCATCGACATGCTTACTTTTATTATCCCAAACCAATGTATTATGTAGACATTTGAAATATGCAAAAATTAAATGTAAATTTATCGCAAGCAAACTCACCATCCTCGGGCACCACTTCTTGTTGGCTTTCCAAAACTGTCATTAACCTTCTTAGGGGTTGCATTGCTGCTTCTTTGCATACTAAACGGATATCAGAACCTGAGTAGCCTTCCGTCTTATCAACAAGAAAATCATATTGAAACTCTGCTTCTCCAGGGACTGCTGGCAAAAGTTCCTCAAACATTGCTTGCCGTGCTTCTGGTTCTGGAAGAGGTACAAGGATCTGGTTGAATGCAGTTAAGGTGCAGTTTCCAGTGAGAAGTATCTCTTTTTTTATGAGTAGAATTTTGAATTCCTACCATCCAGCCAATATGCATTCGATCAAACAGTTCACTAACACCGCATATGTAAGCAAACAATCAAGGCAGCTACATATCTGTCTCATCCTTTTTCCCCTCATTTTCAGCTCCCCAGGAGAAAAAATTACATTACAAACTTTCTGAGTGATGAAACCCAATGATACTCTGGTGGTTGGCATTTATCAGCTTCCTCGAGTACTTTTATGTGAAAATCAATACAATTAACACAGGTCACGAAATCTTTGTAACTCCAACTATCATCAAAGTTAAGCAGAGGCTTATCAACCAACTATAAAAATACCCTAAAAACACTTACATAAGTTAATTTTTCACACCAGGGCTCGACAGGGCTGACGTGTGTCTATGTTTAGGTATAATGGGTAAGCTGCTGCTAATAACATAAAATTCTTCTCACTATATTGTTAAGCAGTATCCATTCCACCATCATATATTCCAGTCTAGTTCTAGCAAAATTTGACATACCAGTAGTTGGCAGTTTCTATAGAGGAAGATAAATGCGAAAAAGTGTTTTTTTTTTCCAGTATAGTGTTTTATTCTTAAAGAGTGAGTCAGGCAAGGATACTCTCTTCTCAAGGCGCCGGAGCATAGCTGCATCCAATTCCCAAGGTAGATTTGTTGCAGCTAAAACAAAAACAAGGTCATCTGTCTTGGTCAGGCCATCCATCTGCATCAGAACAAAAGGCAATCCTTTTAAAATAATGACGATTTACAACTTGGCTGGCCCATGAAGAATGGGAACCGACAGACATTTCTGAGCTGAAACTATCAGAAAAATAAATGATCATTAAATTGCAATTAGAAATTTCATTTCAAAATAAAGTTGGAAGTGTCTAGCCAATGCATCTTATACCTTTCACAGAATGTCACTTAAAACTTTGAAATGAATTTATAGTGTGTATAGACAATAAATCTCCAACCTTTTACATAATGTTAAAAGTTTTTCAACTGGACGAGGTACCAGAGTTGGCAATGCTTCATCCAATTTGTTCGGCCAATATTCGTTAAGGTTTCAACTTTCAAGTCAATAAAAGAGAGGTGGATAGTTAGAAACCAGAAACCAGTAGAAATAAGTTTGATATAGTTTGGTACATTGATGCTATCTTTTGCTTCCATTGATCAACCATGAGTATAACGTGCTGGAAACCAATATAGATTTTCTGTTATATTTTAGTTATTTTAGATAGAGATTATTTTTATTTTGTTTAATCACTTATAATTTAAGTTACATTAGGGATAAACCTTTAGATATTGACTTTATCTTCTTCTTTTTTATTTCTTGAGTCTATAAATAGTCTGTAAGTTCATAAATTATAGACGGAAGAATTGAAGAGTAAGAAATCTATTTTAAGTTTCTATGATGAGATGACAAAATCCGAAAATGGATCTCTTTTGTTTTCTTCTCCGCCTCCAACATTGATGCGAATCGGTCTCGAGTTGTTATATTTTACATTTCTATTATAATTTTTGTAATAAATTTATAGTAGTTGATTGTTCACATTTCATTTTAATCTTCCGCGCCCGAATTTCCAAAAATCCCAAATTTCATACAAATCATTTTTTTTTTCTCTGGGTCTTCGTCCAGCATCATAATGTTTCAAGTATAAATTGTTTCAGGTATAAACGATACTTTACAAGCTGGATTTATGCAGCAGACCTCAAAGATAAAGTATAAAGGTTTTTCTGTTGTCTTTTATGAAGCATACCCAGGAATCACTTGTCCTCTACATGGTACTCAATACTTGCCTCAGCCTTCAAGAATCTATATAAGTTTTTCACCATGCCCCTGTCCCCCAAATCAAAACCCTTGATTTTCCTATGCAAGCTACAAAACTTAATGTTGAGAACTAATAAGGGATTTAGTCCCACATTGGAAAATGTAGTATGAAGAGGAGCTATACTCCCTATAAATACTGGAGTAGCCAATCAATAAAATATACAATAATTATTCTCTACATGGTATCAGAGCCATAACCACAAAAAAAATTCTCACCCCCCCAGCCGACCCCACCCCCCCTGCTGCTCCCCGCTGCCGACCCTAACCCCCTGCCGACCCCCCCCCCCCCCCCCCCCGCGCCGACCCTATCCCTAACCCCATGCCAACCCCCCCTGCCGACCACCCCCCCCCCCCCCCCCCCGGCCGACCCTAACCCTAACCCCCTGCCGACCACCCCCTACCGACCATCCCCCCTGCCGACCCTAACCCTAACCCCTGCCGACCCCCCCCCCCCCCCCCCCCCACCTGCTGCTGAACCCCCCCTCTCCCGACCCACCTACTGCTGAACCCCCCCCCCCCCCTCTTTTTTTTCAATACAAAAAAAAAACCTAATTTGCAAGAGAGGTTATGTGGACAGTTGTTCGAAGACGGATGGATGTCAAATGCTTTATTTGCACCTTCTGTTCCTAGATTACGTCCTCCGGAATTACAAATGATTTATTTGTTTTCCGTTCTCGATCTGCAAATTAGGATCTACATGCGCGCGCCGGTGTTGGCCATGTTAACAGCACGTTCGTAAGGTCTCTGTTGAAGACTTTACATAAAGACGACGCCGACGCAGACGACAACGACGCCGAAACCGAAGCCGACGACGACGACGACGAATCACAGTAGAAGACGCCATGGATTCGATCAGTGGTAAACTGACAGCAGAAGAGATGAAGGCCTTGGTTGATGATACTTTATCAAAAAGATTAACCGAGACAACCCCACGTGTGATCCATACTGATATGGATCCGTCACCCTACAAAATGGGAAAGCTGGACAAGCTGGAGACGAAGTTGGAAGGAACGTCCAATTACTTAAAATGGTCACGGCAGGCCATGCGGACGCTGAAAGGACGAGGCTTGGTTGGCTACGTCAATGGCCAAACCAAGGCGCCAGATGATCCCTCCTCAAAGGAGTTTGTTGTTTGAAAGATTGTCAACAATGTTGTGGCTGGATGGTTGACAGCCTTCTTGACCGACCAGGTGTCGGGCAATGTCAAGGCGATGGAGGCTGCTGCTGATATATGGCGGACTTTGAAGGATATGTACTCGGACTCAGGCAATCCTATGCGGGTCTTCCAACTGCAGGATGAACTTGATAGGGTGGCCCAGGACGACCGTACCATCTCTGCGTATGCAGCACCGTTGAAGAAATAATGGTCTGATCTGGATCACTATGATCCTCTTGGGATGGAAGATGCCCAAGTCGAACCAGCATTTGCGAAACATTTCCAAAAGTTCTTGGATTATATTTCGCGACAACGAATGATAAAGTTCTTGAAGGGCCTTAACCCTGTTTTTGAGCATAGACGAAATGTACTCCTAGCACAGCCCATGCTTCCAACCTTAGAAGAAGCCATAGCTGCCATGGCACAAGAAGAGGCTCGCTTGAAGTTGATGCCCAACAAGGGCTATTTCCAGGGGGAGCAAGCCGCTGTTGACAAGTCTGCCCTTGCCGCCTTCAATCAGCCTCCCTCTGTGGCCGGTGTTTGCCACAACTGTGGTGACTCAGGACATTACATCAGATTTTGTCCAAAACACCTGCAGAGTCAGTCGAGTGATCGTGGACGGGACCGCGGAGAAAGTCAAGGTGGTAAAGGCGGTTATGCTGGTAGAAGGAAAAATTATTCTGGAGGACACAAAGCTAATCTGGCGGAGGAAGGGGAAGAAAATCACCTGGCTGAGTTGACCCCTCTTGAGAAGGAGTTCCTCGCGAAATTACACAACACGAAGCTGGGTTCGGACGGCAGTCATGGGGCGTCATCTACCTCGGGGGACCATATCACTTGCTTTGCCCAAACCAGCACAGGTATACCTGCGCGTGCTCTTGCAGCAGCTGTCCACCAACCAGGTTGGATTATGGACTCTGGGGCATCTCGCCATGTCACGGGGTCCCGCGGTGAGTTCCAGGACTATACTCACCTACCGACGCCGGAGAGCATTCAGACTGTTGATGGTAACTCCAGCCCTGTCATGGGTAAAGGCACAGTCGCATGCACCCCTTCTCTCACTCTCACCAATGTCTTACATGCTCCGTCTTTTCCTGTCAATCTTCTTTCTATTAGTGTCATTATTCTTGATCTTAACTGTACTGTTTCCTTTGACATTCCTACGGTGACTTTTCAGGAGAAGGGGACAGGACGACGACTAGGGACTGGCACATGGCATAAGGGGCTGTGGTACTTGGACAGAACTGGACTGGACAAAGCTTTGGCATATCTGGTAGCAGACACACCACTGGAAGATTCACGGGGCAGTGTAGAAGATGAATGGCTACTCCACCACCAGCGTGTCGGTCATTCTTCTTTTAAAATTATTAGTCGAATGTATCCGTCCTTATACCAAAGGGCTAATAAAGAGAAGTTATTTTGTCATGCTTGTGAGTTGGGTAAACATACCAGAAGCATGTATGTGAGTTCAGGAAGTAGAAGTTCGGCTGCATTTGATATGATACATTCGGACGTATGGGACCCTTGTCCTACAATCGGTATTAACGGTTTTCGATGGTTCGTCACTTTTATTGATTGTTATACTCGCGTGACATGGGTCTATCTTATGAAGAATAAAAGTGACGTCTTTGAGGCGTTTCGAGACTTTCATCGCCGGGTAGAAACTCAATATGGCACTAAAATTAAGTGCTAACGGTCTGACAATGGGACGGAGTATACAAATAAGAAGGTTGCTGAGTATTTATCCACTCATGGAATACTACACCAAACTTTCTGTGCCTATACACCGGCACAAAATGGTATGTCCGAACGGAAGAACAGACACCTGCTGGAGGTCGCACGGACGATGATGCTGGCTATGAATGTCCCGAAACACTTATGGGGGCAGGCGGTGTTAACGACATCTTATCTCATCAACAGAATACCATCTCAGGTATTGGACTGGAAGACAGCGTTGGAGATGCTTACTGGTACAACCACGTACACTGTTCCACCGAAAGTATTTGGGTGTGTATGTTTTGTCCAAGATAATAGGCCAGGAGTTGGCAAACTGGATCCTAGAGCGGTTAAATGTGTCTTTGTCGGGTACACGGCAACTCAGAAGGGATACGCATGTTGGAGCCCAGTTGAGCGGAAGATGTTTGTAAGCATGGACGTTACATTCAGAGAACTGGAACCATATTATGGTTCGGATGAAGGTTCGGCGTTTGGTGACACACCTAACACAGAGGGTGTTAGATGTGAGGGGGAGAAAATAAGCCCATCTGTGGTAGTCGGATCGGTCCCATGCCTGGTCGTGAAAAACTGGACGAAAGGGGAAGAAAGCAGTGACTCCAATACAGAAGATGAAGAAGATACATATGTTAAACAGGGAGAGCAGCAGACAATGGAAAAGGAACAGGGGGAGCAGCAGACAATGGAAAAGGAGCTCCAAGTCTACAGAAGGAGACAACAGAAGTCCAGTACTGTGCCTGTACCGTGCCCTGTGCCTACTGTACCAAGTCCCTCGTCTACTCCTGCTCCAACTCTTGAACATGTTGCCCCCGCACAGAATCAATCTGATTCTGATGCGGATCTCTCTAACTCTGATGGTATGATCTCTCCACCACATATTGCTCCCTTAAGGAGATCTTCTCGCAACAATGCGGGTAAGGCTCCTAGTCGTTTTGATGATTATGAACATGATATTGCCAACTACATGTCTTATTCTAACATTTCTTCGAATTATCGAGCCTTCATTGCATCATTAGACTCTACTTCGTTGCCCAAAAGTTGGCAGGAAGCAAAGAAAGATCCAAGGTGGAAAGCTGCAATGATGGAAGAACTTGGGACACTGGAGAAAAATAAGACGTGGGAGCTGGTTCTATTACCCAAAGGGAAGAAAACTGTGGGATGCAAATAGGTGTACACAGTAAAGAAGACGTCAGAAGGAAAGGTGGAACGATACAAGGCGAGATTGGTTGCAAGGGGATACACACAATCATATGGCATCGACTATGATGAGACGTTTGCTCCAGTAGCGAAAATGAGTACCGTAAGAACTCTGGTCTCCATTGCAGCAAACTATGGGTGGAAGCTATACCAATTAGATGTGAAGAATGTCTTTCTCCATGGGGACCTACAAGAAGAAGTGTACATGGAACTCCCGCCAGGGTGCTACGCTACAGAATCAGACGGAGGGACATCGCATGGAAAAGTGTGCAAACTAAAGAAGTCGCTATATGGACTCAAGCAATCTCCTCGAGCCTGGTTTGACAGATTCAGAAAGGCTGTTACAGGTATGGGATACCATCAAGCAAATGCAGATCATACGGTCTTTCTTCAGCATGCAAGAGGCCACATCACTATACTTGCTGTATACGTGGATGATATAGTAATCACAGGTAATGATGAATATACTTGCTGTGATATACATGGATGATATACTTGCTGTGATATAGTAATCACAGGTAATGATGAAGTCGAGATCGCTAAGCTGAAGTCAAAACTCGCGAAGGAGTTTGAGGTGAAGGATTTAGGAGCGATGGGGTACTTTCTAGGTATCGAGGTATGTGAAGGTGAACAAGGAATTGTTCTCACAGAGAAAATACGCACTAGATCTGTTGAAGGAGACAGGGATGCTTGGATGCAAAGCAGTAGTCACTCCAATTGACCAGAAGTGCAAGTTGGGAGCAGAAGCAGGAGAGCTAGTTGATCGTGAAAGATATCAACGACTTGTAGGGAGATTGATTTATCTGGGACACACTCGCCCTGATATCTCATTTGCGGTGAGTGTAGTAAGTAGCTACATGCATGATCCAAGAACGGGTCATATGGATGCAGTGTTTCAGATCTTGAGATATCTAAAAGGGATGCCGGGGAAAGGGCTATGGTTCAAGAAGAATGGATGTATAGAAGTTGAGGGATACTGCGATGCAGACTGGGCGAGCTGCATAGATGATAGAAGGTCTACCACGGGATATTGCGTCTTTGTAGGAGGAAACTTGGTCTCATGGAGAAGCAAGAAACAGTCAGTGGTAGCACGGTCTACAGCTGAAGCAGAATACAGAGCAACGGCTTTAGGAGTGTCAGAGTTGCTGTGGGTAAAAGCGTTGCTGACGGAGTTGAAGCTGGACAAGGGAGCACCGTTACGTCTTCTGAGCGATAGCAAAGCTGCAATAAGTATAGCTAACAATCCAGTTCAGCACGACAGAGCGAAGCACATCGAGATCGATCGATTCTTCATCAAAGAGAAGCTGGAACAAGGGATACTGAAGATTGATCATGTTCGCTCAGAAGAACAAGTGGCAGACTGTCTGACTAAGGGTCTTAGTTCATTAAGTCTGTCAAAGCTATGTAACAAGATGGGAATGATTAATATCTATCGTCCATCTTGAGGGGGAGTGTTGAGAACTAATAAGGGATTTAGTCCCACATTGAAAAATGTAGTATGAAGAGGAGCTAGACTCCCTATAAATAGTGGAGTAGCCAATCAATAAAATATACAAGAATTATTCTCTACACTTAACTTGTCGTTCTGATTTACAGTAATGTATATCAAAATATACTAAAAGCTAATCTCTTGTTAGACCTCGCACAATCATGAACAACATGGGTTGTCCCTCAATATTCGGAACATATACAACTCAAGTGGGATATAGTTTGCTAGGCATGATCGCCATTAAAAATTAAAATTGGATTATCAAAGAAACTTAAATAATGATTACTTTTCCATTTAGAAGTACAGTTCCAAGTTCCAGAAACATTATAAATTTATAATCAGATTACCAAATCCAAATTTTAGCTTTCAACCAGCTACTAGTGCCCAAAATTGCCAATGGTACCATCAGAAAGAACATCCAAGCATTGTACCATCATGTTGGTGCCAGCTCATATACAACAGAAGTAAGCAAGACATTATGATTAGTGGGAATATGAACTGTGCTAAGGACTGTAGGCAAA
The DNA here is from genome assembly GCA_029216955.1 of Iris pallida. NCBI lineage: Eukaryota > Viridiplantae > Streptophyta > Magnoliopsida > Asparagales > Iridaceae > Iris > Iris pallida. The sequence goes on along the minus strand of JANAVB010038220.1, from coordinate 88,929 downwards.
TTGAGGCTGCACCACACACACACGGGCGCTATGTGAGGTATGGCATGTTTGTGTACTAGATGCAATCATGCAGGAGTAAACTGTTCAACTGTCTAATTCCAGAAACAATAATTCCTGCTGAACCGAAAGGAGGGACAGCAGCTCAAACCGAACGCTGACGTGTCCCCCCCCCCCCCCCCCCCCCCCCCCCCCCAACCCAACACCTCACCCCCCCGCCCCCCCCACCCCCCTGCTAATGTGGGGCCGCCTGCCCCCACCCGTCCAATGAGAGGGGGACACGTCAGCTCGGTTTGAGCTGCGGTCCCCCCTCTCGGTTTATAGAGCAGCACTGTTCCAGAAAATATATAATTGTCTTAAGCCTTCTTGTCTATAGACAACAGATCCCAAGTTGACACATGAAATCCCTCCATTGAAAATTCAACTTTGGAGAAGCAAAACGGAGCATTTTCTTCTACAAAAGAAAAAAAAAAATAGTTCTTGAGAAAAAAGATGATATTACCTGTATGAGAAGCTCGGTCTTCAAACGCCGACTAGCTTCGTGTTCACTGCGTGCCTCACCACGCTGACTAATGATTGCATCAATCTCATCAAGAAATATAGTAGCAGGTGCATGATGCCTTGCAAGCTCAAATAGAACTTTCACTAACTTCTCTGAATCACCTGCAAATTTACAATAATGATTTGTAAAACTTGTGTGTATTAGACAGCAAGATACATGTCATCTGAATTTCACATTACTATCAATATTTATCTTTTATAACAGAGAAGAATTCACTAGATTATAGAATCTAACCCCCCATAAGAAACCCTTAAACTTCAATAGTAATTCTGGAGTTGTAACATTAAAATAAATTATGGCAGAGAAATTGGTTTTCCATAGAACAGTTAACACACTTGTATCAGAAAACAGTGGGAAGAAAATACATAGTTCTTTATATTGAAAAAGTACAACAAGAACAGTGCACTCAGCACCGAAACATGGAAGGGCCCCTGTACAGGACCAGTACCCCAAGCCACAAGTTATGAAAAATCATCATCACCATCCAAGCTCTCTCCCATTAAACATGTGGTCGCCTATTGAGCATAAGAAAGCTCCTTTATTGTGGAGTCGACTATAGATCATAAGAAAGCTCCATAAAGGAATTGACATGTCAACCCTCCAATTTGGTGTCAAATTCCTAGCCAAGGTACCTGTATACATGAGAGGGCCATGCCATAAAACCTAAGATCCAAGTCAGTTGGCAGGTAGGTTGACCTACCATATGACAATGCAGTTTAAGCTCATGCAAACAAGGAGGGCAGATGAAGAAAGAGAGGAGAAATGCGAAATAGGTGAAGATGAAAAAAACAAAGCTCCGTAAAACCACTATAAAGTGATCACTACAATTTTAGAAAAACATAAGGTCTTCTAGTACATACCACGCCATTTGCTGACAATTGATGATGCTGAAATATTAAAAAATGTAGTTTTGCACTCAGTTGCCACAGCTTTCGCAAGCATTGTCTGGTATGAAGAAGATGATAGTCAATATATTAGAAATATGGTTGGGTCCTCATTCAGGTGATCCTGGATGAGCAATTACCCTTTTGTGTCAAAATAAAAAGATTGTCAATATATTAGCATTCTTTGCATGAATAATATTAGATCAAGAGAGCAAGTTCATAGGGGTGGCTGTGGTGCACCAAAAGGGCGATACAACAAGATGTAGACATGGTGACACGGACACTGGCGTGTCCTAGTGTATGTTTGAGTGTCTGAGTCTCATGTTTGATACACATTCAATATGGACATCGACCCTGATTATGGAGTGTCTGATGGTCTTATCCAGGTGCTAGGCCGGAAAACTAGAAAACTATATGATACCAATGCATGGATCCACTAGCCGCCGACCTACATATAATTTTCTTTTATAATGTTCCTTCTGAATTGAATTTTTTTACAAGGACATGAACAATTATTCTTCCGAAGTATCAAAACCTGATTATCTAAAGCACACATAACTGATACTCTCTCTCTCTCTCTCTCTCTCTCTCTCTATATATATATATATATATATATATATATATATATATATAATGGAGAAAGAAACTGGAGCGGTGGGCGATCGTGGTTCCAATCTAGGGTTCCCTCGCGGGTTACCCCCACGGCCGCCAAACCCCTTGGCCGGCAGCGGGCAAGCCTCGACTTCGACGGGCGGCCCCCCTCCCGGCGCTGGGGGGGGGGGGGGTGTCAGTTACGGGGGGTCGGGCGGACCCCCCAGTACGCGCGCGAGTGGCGATCCCCCCAAGGCGGCCGGGGAGGGTGGGGGGGGGGGGGGGGGGGGAGGCGGGAGCACAGAAGGGGGGTCGGTGGGACCCCCATGTGGTGGTGATGTTCATCCCAGGCGGCCGGGGGAGGGGACGGGGTTGGGTGTTCCACACACCGGTACTCCCTTGGACCCGAACTTCGAATTCGGAGCGGGATCCGGATCTCTGGGGAGTCAAACAGAGGGAGGTAGATGGACGACGGTTACGCGCCGTCGTGTGGTGAAGTCCGTGGGGAAGACGGGAGGCGGCCAGGGTCAGGTTAGGGATCGCCATCCCGTAAATCGTCCGAACGGGACTGGGTCTCGACCTAGCCGGGGTCCGGTGATGTCTGCTGGGCGATCGATGGGTTGGCGGCCTAAGGCAACCGCGGCGGCTAAGGGGAAGAGTAAGGTAGTGGATCTGGATGATCAGGGACCTGGAACTTCCCGCCCGGTGATTGCCCCAAGACCGATTGGGACGTCCCCACGGCCTGCTGGACGGTCCTGGGCCGAGATCTGCAAACCGGTGGGGCCGAAATCCCCCTCATCGATGGAGTACGTCCCGCCGCTCAAGGTAGGAAGGGGTTTCCGGGCTGTGTTCCCTGCAGAGGAGATCCAGCAGGTGACAGCTTACTGGGAAAACACCCTCGTCCTGTATGTCTTGGGCAACAAGCCTTTCTACGGACAGATCCGGGGATATGTTGCGCGAGTCTGGAAGCCTAAGGGGAGTATGGAGTTCTATGCTCGTGAGAACGGCTTCTATTATGTGAAGTTCGGGCTGGCGGAGGATGTCACTAGGTTCCTCCAAGGCGGTCCCTGGACGTTCGATGGCCGACTGATCATTCTCAAGGAGTGGACTCCAGAGCTGCGTTGCGAGAGGAAAGTTCTGAATGACATCCCTGTATGGATCCGATTCCCCGAGTTCCCGGTTGGATTTTGGAGCATCCCTCTGTTGATGCGACTTGCAAGTCTGGTGGGCACCCCGATCAAGGCAGATGAAGCTACTACCTTTCGGACGCGGTTGATGTACGCGAGAATTTTTGTGAAGATTCGGGCAGGGAGGGAGCTCCCGAAGATGGTGGAGTATGAGCTCCCTTCTGGGGAGGTGCTTACCCAGAAGGTGGAGTATGAATGGGTTCCGCCTACTTGTTCACGGTGTTTCTGTTTTGGCCATCTGGCCAGTGCTTGCTTAGAGGCTGGCCCTCCGGTGGAGTCTTGTATTCCTCCTCGTGAGGTCCCCGAAGCCCCATGTGATATGGATTTCAGAGATGATATCGGAGTGGTGGCCGTGGAGGGGGAGGTTACTAATCAGGGGAGTGATGCCGATTTGAGCCTCGTTGTCTCTACCCAACTTGCCCCAACGGGTGGGGTGGTATCCACTGGCCAGGGGCCGAGTTGTATCGTTACCAGAAGCATGGCTGTGACGGAGACTGAGGCACGAGGGGAGGACGGTTCGTCTGGAGGGCAGGTTTACTGTAGAAAGAGACGTGCGGTCGGCCTGCTGCGGGATGGCCCCTCCATGATGGAGGGACGTACCACAGACAGAGAGGAGGCGGTGTGTGTTGACAACCCTGCCTGGGCTTTGGTGTTATCTCAGGTAGTTCCCCAACAGACGGTTCCGACTGGGATGGATGAGGATCCTTTAGCGACGGAAGCGGCACCTTCCCCAGGTGCCGTTCCGGGAGTTTCTCAGGGGGTCCCACCTCTCATTAATTAATGGCCATCATCGCCTGGAATGTGAGGGGGACGTGTTCGCTAGGGAGGTGGAGAGAGATCTGTGGGGTGCTCCACAGAGAGAGATGTGACATTTCTGTTATCTTAGAGTCCAAGATCAAAGGGGAGAAGACTCTGACTCGACGGACCCCTTCTCATTGGGCCCAATTGCACAACCTGGCGCTTTGTGACATGGCTAGGATTTGGGTTCGCTGGAACCTGAAGAGTTGGGATGGTGACTTGCTCCTGCTGACGGAGCAGCTGATTGTAATCTCCTTCGTGAACAAGGGTGGCTTTCGGTTCTTGCTGGGGGCTGTCTACGGCCACAATGACAGAAGGCGTCGGGAGTCCCTATGGAGTGACATCTCCCGTATTTCTTCTGTTGCTGACTCGTCATGCCTTCCTCTTCTCTTGATCGGGGACTTCAATGCTCTTTTGCACCAAGGGAAAAAGTTGGGTGGCCATCCGGTCCCAGATTCTATTCTATATGATTTCCAGAGATGCCTCCTACTTGCGGGGCTTCGGGGATTGTCCCGCTCAGGCTGCATCTGGACTTGGCACAACAAAGCAACTCATAATAGGGTTACTTGTCAGCTTGATCGAGCTTTGGGCAATGGAGAGTGGTTTCGTCACTTCCCCACCACTCCAGCTGAGGGTTTAGCTGCTGGGACGAGCGATCATTCACCCATCAGGGATGGCTTTTCTGCTAGGCCTCTTGGGAAGTCCCGTCCGTTCAGGTACAACAACTGTTGGTATCTCTCGGAGGGCTACCAAGAGGCTGTCGCTGAGGGGCTCACTAGTGCTCAGGAGGGGACGGCCCAATTCCGGTTGGTTCGTCGCCTCAAGGCCACGAAGAGAGCCCTTAGGAGTTGGGTGACGGGGCTGCCCAAGACCACCTTAGAAGACAAGGAGGTGGAGTTGGGGACCTTACAGCAGGATATGCAGGCTGACATGCTGAATGGGGACCTGGCGGCCAGAGAGAAGGAACTGATCGGAGAAGTCAACATCCTGAGGCTGCAGAAGGAGATTAGCTCGGCCCAGCGAGCCAAATGCTCCTGGCTGAAGGATGGCGACCGGTGCTCCAAGTTCTTCTATGATGTTATCCGGGCAAGACAAAATAGGAATCACATCTCTCAGCTACTTGCTGCGGATGGCACTCTAGTGGGGACATCGGCTGAGATCCAGGACGAGGCTGTCAGGTACTACTCTGAGTTATATTTCCAAACTGACTACCTTTCCGTGTTCCCAGAGGTTGTGACGAAGAGATTGGTGACTCCATATGGAAATAGCCTTCTGCTAGCACCTGTTACTTTGGAGGAGGTGGAGTCTATTGTCAAGGGGGTGGACCCCAACAAGGCTCCTGGTCCGGATGGCTTCAGCAGTGGTTTCTTCAAACGTCATTGGGACATTCTAAAGCATCAGGTAGTGGAGGTGGTTCAGGAATTCTTCACCAAAGGAAAGCTCTTGAAGGAGCTGAATCACACTTTCCTGACCTTGGTGCCAAAGAAAGAGGGAGCGACTGCACTGGCGGATTTCCGTCCTATTGCGTGTTGTAATTATCTTTATAAGATAATTACGCACCTTATGTGCCGACGGATGGAGGGGATCATGCAGGACTTGGTATCTCTGAATCAGGCTGCATTCATCAAGGGGAGGTCGATCGCTGAGCACAGCCTCCTGGCTCATGAGATGGTGAGGGGTTTTAGCAAACTCGGAGGGGAGAAGGCTTGTGTTAAACTGGATTTACGGAAGGCGTATGACATGGTCAATCGGGACTTCCTCTGTCATCTGATGTCCGCCATGGGTTTCGCGGAGCACTGGATCGCGTTGATTCGGGAGTGCATTACATCCCCTACTTTTTCTGTTCTCATCCAGGGGGTTCCGTATGGGTACTTCCAGAGCAACCGTGGGCTTCGACAAGGTGACCCACTGTCCCCTTACCTGTTCACGCTTGTTATGGAATACTTTACTTGCTTGATGGATCTGGCAGTGCACCGTGGGCGGTTGGTTCCTCTGTTCCGGAGGATGGTACCTCCAGTTACTCATCTTAGATATGCGGATGATTTGCTTGTTTTCATCCAGCCTTCGACGGAGGGGTTGCTGACGCTTGCGTCTATCATGGAAGATTTGAAGTCCGTCTCGGGTCTCCAGATGAACAGGGATAAAAGTAGGGTCTACTTCAGCTCCATGTGTACCCGGAAGAAGGAGCGGGCTGATGTGTTGGGTGTCGCGAGGAGTGATCTCCCGGTGCGCTACTTAGGAGTGCCTCTCACTGTCAACTATGCGCGGGATCAGGACTGTCATAGCCTGGTTGAGTATGTCCAGAGGAGAGTTGAAGGGTGGCAAGCAGCAGGTCTGTCATTTGGTGGTCGCATTGAGCTGGTCAGATCGGTGATATCGGCTGTGGCCCATTTTTGGCTGCAGTCCACCCTCCTTCCTGTGGCCACTATTCGACGGGTGGAGCGGCTATGTGCTGATTTCATATGGAGGGGAGGGCTACATGCGATCTCCTGGGACCAGCTCTGTCGTCCCAGGAAGGAGGGAGGAGTGGGCCTTAGACCGTTGTTGGAGGTTAGAGAGGCTTCCGCGCTTAAGCTGGCCTGGAGATTCATCAGTGGGGGATCTCTCTGGGCAGACTGGATGCACATCAGATACGTGAAGCAGGACAATTTTTGGACGTATCCTACTGACAACAACCATTCGGTCACGTTCAAGACTGTCTTGCGATACAGGAGGGTGCTCAAGTCTGCCATTCGGAGGGTCATGAAGGACGGGGCGGGTACGGACCTCTGGCGGGATCCATGGATAGATCGGCGTTCGCTGTTGGATATCAGAGGTGCCCCGACTCATCAGGAGGACAGGCGTGGTCTGACGTGTAGTCGCATCATTCGTCATGGGGAATGGAGGCCGGACTCTTATCGGTTCAATGAGGAGCTGGGTGGGAGCATTTTGTCTACTGTCATTGATCCGTATCTGCCTACGGATCAGTGGATTTTGGAGCCGACTGGAGCCTCTTCAGGGACTGGAGAGTTCCAATTCCATAGCAGCTACAACCTCGTCCGACGAGCATTTCCGCTGAGTCCAGATTACGAGTTCGTGTGGTTCAAGGGTCTGGCCAGGAAAATGCAGTTGTGTGTTTACAAATTGCTATTGGGCCGCCTTTTGACTAGAGATCGCCTGAGTTCGTTTGGAGTGCCGGTTCCGGATCCCAAGTGTGTGCTTTGCGGTTTGGAGCCTGAATCTATAAAGCATATCTTCTTCGAGTGCACTATGGCATGGCAGATTTGGGCGGAGCAGAGTCGTGTTTTGGGAGTGTGCTCCTCCGGGAAATGTATTGGAGACATCATATCGGTGATTCGAGATAGCAGGGGTAGGGGACAGGACTGGTTCCGTACAGCCAGAGTTCGTCTGGCTGCTTCGGTTTGGCATGTATGGCGGGAGCGAAACCGTCGGATCTTTAAGGGGCTGGTCACCCCCCCAATTGGCATTCTCCATAACATCGAATTTGATGTAAATGCTATGGAGAATTGTTGAGCGATGAGTGGGAGTCCCACCCTGGTTGTATGTTGTATGATTATGGCTTTTCTTTTGGAATAAAATTCACCTTTTTCCAATATATATATATATATATATATATATATATATATATATATATATATAGCAAATGACCTCTAGTCTAGTGGTTAAGAGAGATGCATGCGGCCCGAGTGGTCAGGAGTTCGAATCCCAGTGGGAGCGATTCCAGAAATAATTTACCTGGTTCCATATATATATATATATATATATATATATATATATATATATATATATATATATATATATATATATATTGGAATAAGGTAAAATTTTATTCCTCGCGAATCGCGGTAAAAGTAATACGGTACATAATCACACAGCCTCCCCAATGACTCATGGGGTCAAAACAGATACATCAAAGTCAATATTGTGTAGAATCCCAATCGGAGGGGTAATCTGACCCTCGAAAAAGCGCCTGTTCCTCTCCCTCCAGACATGCCAGACAGTAGTAGATAGTCGCAATCTGGCTTGTCTGGCCCATCCAGCATCCATACCCCTGCGATCCCTGATCCAGCTAAGGATCCCTCTAATATCTCTGACGCTGCCAGCACCTCCCAGATACCTCCTGCACTGCTCTGACCAAATATGCCAAGCGACAGGGCACTCAAAGAATAGGTGGGTCATAGACTCGTCCACGTCAGAGCATAGAAGACACCTCGAGTCTGGAATGGGCACCCCAAACCTAATGAGTCTATCTCTCGTCATCAATCTCCCGAGCATCAACCTGTAAGAACAGAGCTGCATCTTCCGAGCAATCCCTTTTCCCCAGATGAAATCAATATCCTCTATCCTGTCATGCCGAGTCCTAACCAAGTCGTAACAACTCTTGAAACTGAACCTGCCAGCCCCCCCAGAAGAGGCATGCCCAGCCCAGTTCCAAGTGTCCCGAGACTGGCTAGTATCAATAGAAATAGTCCGGATCTCCTCGCCAAGCTGAGCTGTGAAAGTGTAAAGCTCCGGTCTCCAAGCACCATCACGAATAATCAGACTGCACTTCAGCCCTCTCGAGGCCTCTCTATCATGCAGCGGTCCCAAATACTCCAGTAGGGAACGATTGCCCAACCATGGGTCAAGCCAGAGATCAGTGGAGGAACCATCCCTCATGGATCGGCAGATAGCAGGCTGTAGAACGGGTCTACATTTAAGAATAGCCTTAAATGTGACCGAGAAATTACTATCAATCCTGCTCGTCCAGAAATTGGACCTCCTCAGGTATCTGCTCGCCATCCAGTCTGTCCAAAGTGACCCCCCTCTAATAAACTGCCACGCCATCTTCACCCTAGCAGCCTCCTTCATAGCTCTGAGAGATCTCAACCCCACTCCCCCTTCCTCCCGAGGCCGGCAAAGTTGAGTCCACGAAATCGCATGTATGCCCCCCCTCCAAAGAAAGTCTGCACACATGGACTCCACCTTCGTGATAGTAGCCACAGGGATCTGGATCGACTGCAGCCAGAACATAGCGATGCCAGCAATGACAGATCTCAACAGCTCAATCCTGCCACCAAAAGATAGTCCTGCAGCCTGCCAGCCCTCCACCCTCTTCTTAGTGAATTCTACCAAACTCTGGCAATCCTGCTCCCTAGCATAATTCACTGTCAGTGGGACTCCCAGGTACTTCACCGGCAGCTCACCTTTCTCCACTCCCAGAACCAGAGCCCGCTCCTCCTTCTGAGGGCAACTAGAGCTGAAATAAACTCTACTTTTCTCTCTATTAAGCTTCAGCCCCGAGAGCCTCCCGAACTCCTCCATAATGTCAGATAGAGCCCTCATCCCTCCCGTGGACGGTCGAAGGAGTACCAATAGATCATCTGCATAAATCAAGTGCGAGACCACCGGATGGACAAGTCTAAATAGAGGAACAATCCGCCTGCTGTGCACTGCCAGGTCCATCAAGCATGTAAAATACTCCATCACCAGGGTAAACAGATACGGGGACAAAGGGTCGCCGTACCGCAAGCCCCTGGAGCTGCTAAAGAATCCATACGGAGTGCCCTGTATAAGAACCGAGAAAGTGGGGGAGCAAATGCACTCCCTCACCCTCGCTACCCACCTCTCATCGAATCCCATGGCTAGCATAAGCTGGCAGAGAAAGTCCCTGTTTACTGTATCATACGCCTTTCTCAGATCCAACTTCACACAGGCCTTCATCCCCCCAGGCTTGTTGAACTCACGCACCATCTCATGAGCAAGAAGGCTGTGCTCAGCAATCGATCGACCCTTAATGAAGGCCGCCTGATTCCGAGACACCAAACCCTGCATAATCCCCTCCATCCTCCGACACATAAGATGAGTAATTATCTTATAAAGATAATTACAGCATGCAATCGGTCTGAAATCTGCCAGAGATGTCGCACCCTCCTTCTTCGGAACCAGGGTCAGGAAAGTATGATTAAGCTCCTTTAGAAGCTTTCCTGACGAGAAGAATTCCTGTACCGCCTCAAGAACTGGTAGCTTCAAAGCTCCCCAATGTCTCCGAAAGAACCCACTGGAGAAGCCATCTGGCCCTGGAGCTCTGTTGGGATCAGCCTTCATCACAATGTCCTCGATCTCCTCCATCCGAATCGGGGCCAAGAGACGCCTATTCCCATGCTGCGTCACCAACCTCTTAGGAATCAGAGGTGGGAACGTAGTGGGATAGTCCTCCTGATGATACAAGTCCCGATAGAACCTGACTGCTTCTCTCTGGATCTCCACCGGGTCCCCAACCAACTTGCCCTCGCCATCCAGAAGTCTGGGAATACTATTCCGGTGCTGTCGGGTCCGGATAACATCATAAAAGAACTTAGTACATCTGTCCCCATCCTTGAGCCAGGAGCATTTCGCCCGCTGAGCCGCACTAATCTCCTCCTGGAGTCTCAAGGAATTGACTTCTGCACTAAGATCCTTCTCTCTGGCCGCCAGCTCCCCACACAAGATGTCAGCCTGTAGGGCCTCCTGAACCTCCCGAAGCTCAGCCTCCTTGTCTGCCAGGGAAGAACACGGCCTCCTCTTCACCCAGTCCCGAATACCCCTCTTCACCTGCTTGAGCTTGTGGACCATGCGAAACTGAGCAGTGCCCTCCCGGGAGTCCATCAGGCCTCTCGCAACCACCTCCTCATAATCCGCCGAGAGGTACCAACTGTTGTTATATCTGAACGGTCTAGCTTTCCAGGTGGCCCTCTCCAATAAACCCACCCGAATAGGAGAGTGATCACTCGTCTCAGCCGCTAGCCCCTCCGCCACAGCATTAGGGTAATAGCGAAACCAGTCGCTATTCCCCAAGGCTCTATCCAGCTGACATGCAACCCTGCCCTTGGACGCCTTGTTGTGCCAGGTCCAAATGTGCCAAGCTCTCTCCAGCCCCCTCAGCCCCGAGATGAGTAGGCACCGCTGAAAGTCATAGAGAATCGAGTCCTGGACCGGACGACCCCCCACCTTTTCATGCCTATATAGCAAGGCATTGAAGTCCCCCATAATAAGCAATGGAAGGTGATGGGAATCCGCCATCGGGCTAAGCCGAGCAATATCCTCCCAGAGGGACTCACGACGCTTCCTGTCATTATGCCCATAGACTGCACCCAGGAGGAATCTAAAGCCACCTTTGTTCACCAGAAGTATACCAATGATCTGCTGAGTCTTCAGAACCAGGTCCCCTTCCCAGCTGTCTCTACTCCATCTAACCCAGATCCTCGCCATGTCGCAAATGTCCAGGTTATGAATATGAGCCCAAGTCGCCGTGTTCCGCCGATCAAGCACTGCTTCCTTCCGGATCTTTGTTTCCAGCAGAATAGCAATATCACACTTCTCCCTTCTCAAAACCCCACTGATCTCCCTCCAACGCCCAATAGAACACCCCCCTCTGATGTTCCAGGCGAGGACCGACATTAATTAACTAATGAGGGGTCCCCCTGAACACCACCAGAACAGGCACCCGAGGGAAGTGCCCTGTCCATAAGATCAAGATCCTCTCCTGTCACTGCAACCGGAGCCTCAACTCCTACCGCCAGACCCTTCCCTCCCACTGTGTGAGGGGCAAGATGGACCTGTATCCTGGATAGCGTCAGATCCCAAGATGGGTTGACACAGGTGTCATTCTCCAGGCCCTCCTGCTGAAGGACATCGTCACGCGGGGCCGGCGCATGCCGCTTCCTACTATACACCTGCTCCACCACCGGGGTAGTCCCGCCATCCCCCTGACTGCTACTAAGTAATCCCATGGATCTGGTCAACACACTCCTCTGTGGTTGAAATGGGACCACGGCACCCGTCATACTCGCCACCCGCTGTGGATCATCGGTCACTGAGTCACCTGCCAAATCCATCATAGTGTCCTCCTCCTGACTATCTGTAGCCCCACCTCCAGCATCAGCTCCAGGAACCGGCCCCTGTGTAGTCGCCGCCGGCCTGACTACCGAGTCCGAGCTCCGTCTCCTCTGCGTGCACGTACTATCAACATGACCAAAACACTCACATGAGGAACACATTGGGGGCACCCAGTCGTACTCCACCACCTGTGTCAGCACCTCCCCCGATGCTACCTCATACTCCAATAGACTCGGAAGCTCCGACCCAGCCGTAATCTCCACAAAGATCCTGGCGTACATCAATCTCGTGCGGTAGGTGGTAGCCTCGTCTGCCTTGATCGGCCTCCCAACCAAACTAGCCAACCTCATGAGAAGCGGAACACTCCAGTATTTCACTGGAAACTCGGGGAAACGAATCCATACAGGAATCGCGTTCAGAACCTCCTTCTCACACCGCAGGTCCGGAGTCCATTCCTTCAAGATGATCAGCCTCCCATCAAATGACCATGGCCCACCCTGAGCGATCCTGATAACATCCTCCGCCAGCCCAAATTTCACAAAGTAGAAACCATTTTCCCTTGAGAAGATCTCCATGCTTCCTTTAGGCCGCCAAACCCTCTCCGCATATCCTCTGATTTGTCCGTAGAAGGGCTTGCTACCAAGCACATACATCACCAGAGTATTCTGCCAAAACTCCGTCACCTCCGCTATCTCCTCTGCTGGAAAAACAGCCCGAAAACCTCCACCAACCTTCTTAGGTGCCACGTACTCCATAGAGGACGCGGACTTCGCCACCGTCGGTATGCACACCTCCTTCCATGATCGTGGTTGATGCGGCACGACCCTGGAAGGCACCGTGGCAGGATTCCCCTGTTGTCCACTACCTCCTCCAGCAACTCCTTTCCCTTTCTCGGCCGCCGACGCCTTCGGTCTCCAGGCAGTTCCACTACTCCTCGAGCCTCCCCCTAGCCGTCGGGGATCCCCATGACCACCCCCAATCTTGTTTCCTGTCCTCCCTGGAGTCACCCGACCCACCGATTGAGATGCCGGTAACCTTCTCCCTGGTTGACGCCTTCTGGTCACCGTAGTCCACCCCTCGTCACCCGTTCCAGATCCGTTCCCAGATCCAGATCCAGATCCAGATCCAGAGCAGAATTCGAAGATCCTACCGGGGGCAAAACCACCTTCGGCCGCCCCCCGCCCCCCCTCACCCGTGGGGGACCCCCCTCTTCCCACCACCGACCCCCCCCCCCCCCCCCCCGCCGGTGGGGGCCTTGCCCGCGCCGCCCGTTCCCCCCCCCGCCTGGGGGGGGTGCGGCTGCTGCTGTCGCCCGACCCCCCCCCCCCCCCCCCGCCTGGGGGGGTCCCGCCGCCGCGCCCTTGCCCTCCCCCGCCGGGAGGAGCCCCGCCCAGGCCGCCCCCCCGTTCGAATCCGTCGTCCGATCCCCCCCGCCTGGGGGGGATCCGCCGCCGCCGCCTCCGGAGGCGCCTTTGCCCCGGCCGCCGCCACCCAGCCGGCGCAGCACCCTCCCCGCGAGCGGGTCGGGGGGTCGGGGGGGCGGGGAGGTCATGCGCACGCTAACCCTAGCTGAAGTTATATATCTGGTCATGGTCGTCTATATTGGGGGGGGGGGGGCGGTGGGGGGCGCGGGGGGGGGGGGGGGGGGGGGTGTTTCTTCTAAAGGAGACTATAAAATATCAGGTGGTTTTGAGTTTTTCCTAAAGGAGACTTGTTAAGGGACTACATTGTGGAAAATGTTGGAATTGATTTATTAGGCTCAAGGCCAACTATATATAGAGGAGCTACATAATAGACTAGCTAAGTAGCTAACCTAGCCAATGTGGGATTAAAAGAAGCATAGACTAAACCTCATAAGCATAGAAACCTATAGAGTAGAAATATTCTTAACAAGACTAACAAATAAGACACATCAATCATATTTACAAGTACATTTCAGCTAAAATCATTAATTAATGAGAAGATTTATCCATGGCTCGTGTTGTTTCTACAAACCTTTCCTGTTCCTGGAGGTCCAAACAGTAAAATACCTTTCCAAGGTGAAAGAAGACCAGTGAAGTACCTGGAGAAACATATATACCAAAGGAAACTTCACAATTCTATAAATTATAATATCAAATTATGTATTAATAATAACAATGTACAATAAATTTGAGGTCCTGTACGATTAGCTTTAGGGCACTGTTATAGTATCTAATCTACTAAACACCTGATGATAAACTACAGGTAATATAGCTACATCTTCGTTTAGGAATATCCAAAATCCGGGATGCATTAAAGTACTGGAAAATGATTAAAGACCAACATGTGCCAATTCACACAATTTCGTGAACACGTGATAATGAACTACAGATAATAGCTAAAATTTTCATTTCTTGGAGAAAATTTGAATCCAGACTCCTCCAGTAACGAGTCAATATTCAGGAATGATATGACTATCTACAAGAAAAGGACATTTTGCTTAAAAAACACATTTATTGGCAACAAGGAACCAGATAGTTTTGCATATAGTTATATATAAAAAACATATAATAGGTTGTTGTCATCTTATCCAATTAATTTATTTAAGAGTCCAAAATATTAAATCATGGTTTGGCAGGTCTGTAGAATATATATATATATATATATATATATATATATATATATATATATATATATATGTTGGTGTTTTTGCCTTTGGACTAGAAAAGATAGTCCCACATCGGCTACACCAAATGGTGAGTATCTCAATATAATGCATTGCTTGTGTTGAGGTGTGCACATGAGGTGTAGTGGGGCACAAGTTTGTGCCATGTGGAAGTATTTCTCTAGAAGGAAAAAGGATTAAATCCAACAAGGATGAAAGTTAATTTTTGTTGTGCGGACTCGGACTCGGACACGGACTCCAGGATGTCTCATGCATGCACGGGAGTGTTCGGGGGGTAGGCGTGGACTAGCACACTTCTACGCTGATTGTGGGATGATCTAAAATATCAAACTCTATTTTTGAGTATTGGTATTTTAGTCCCACATCGGATAGGAGAAGAGGTGAAGTCTCAACTCCACTCTATAAATAGAGCCCCTTGGCCTCCTTTGAAAGATGCACCAAGAAGAGAGAAAAGGGAGTCTGTAAAGTCCAGGAAGCCCGTTCAAGTCTTAAATATTGACTTACGAGCGTTCCAGAAGTTCTCCTGAACTTGCTGGTTCCTGGGAGCTTATCCGTACTGCGGGTATAGCTTTGAGCGCCGGTGTTCTACACCCCAGCGAGATCCTCTTCTTCTTCCTCCCTCTTTCTATTGCCTTCGAGAATCTGAGACTCAACTGTTGTTGATCATCTCTTGTTGCCTTCGAAAATACCGTCGCTTCTCTTTAGAAGTTACACGGTTCGGTTGCCTTCGAGAAATATTACGAAATAATCTTTTTAGATTCTCGTAATACAACATCACCTTCTTTAGGGTGTTGTTGCCGGAAACATTGTCTTTACAATTGTTTCTGAATTCGTGTTTTTCCATCGATTGTTCGTCAAGGGACTAACAATCTCAAAGCTATACGATTCGATGAAAAACACTCGTGCTTCGCTTGTCGATACCGGCTTTAACAAGTTGGAGAAATTCGACGGTGAACACTTCCAGATCTGGAAGCGAAAGGTGACTCTGAACCTTCAACTCGTGGATGTTGATCACGTGTTGGATGAGGAAGAACCAATCGTTCCAGCAACAGGATCTGCTGCTGTTCTAGTCGCTGCTACGAGCAAGCAGACGAAGTGGAAAAAGGATAACAGCATATGCAGGCTGCTGATCCTGGATTCCATGGAAGACTCTCTGGCCGAGTCCTACACAAAGAAGACTTCTGCCAAAGAGATCTGGGAGTCCGTGGGGAAGCTGTATGACGACGACGAGGCCCGGTCGAAGATGTTCATGGTTGAAAAATACCACAAATGGGTCTTTGAAGACGAGAAGACCATGCTGCCCCAAGTGAAAGAGTTCCTGAAGCTGCGCCAGAAACTGGAGGACGATAGCATGCCCCTCGTCGACAAGTTCGTCGTTGGAGGGATCGTGGCAAAACTTCTTCCAGGATGGAGTAACATCTATGCAAGGATGCATAGGAAGAAGATGGAGATTAGCCTGGATAATCTCCTCAGCGAGATTCATGTTGAGGACGAGATGCGCTCTCAACAGAAGTTGGACGCCCTATCCAAGCAACTAGCAACGGCGAATCTGGTTCAAGCCACCAGAGAGAACAAAGGGAAGCAGGCGGCTTCTCACCACAAGAAGAAGGACTTCTCGAATCTGAAAGTGAAGGGTCCAGGATTCAAGCAACAGAAGTCCAAGTCCCATGTGACTTGCTTCAACTGTGGCAAGAAGGGTCACTATAAAAGTGAATGCAAGTCCAAGCCCAAAGAGCAAGGTGAGCCTAACAAGGTTTCTTTGGTTACTAATCAGGTTGCCATGATAGCACAGGTTGCAACTGTGGGGGCAGACTTGGACTGGTGGATAGACACTGGCGCGACATGTCATGTCTGTTCAGACAAGGACTGGTTCGTCTCCTATGAGCCTACTTCCGAGAAAGTCATGATGGCGAACCAGGCACAAGCTGAAGTACTGGAGATCGGGACGGTGGAGCTGAAGCTTACATCGGGGAACATTCTGACGCTTCAAGGTGTGAAGCATGTTCCTGCAATCGCTAAGAACCTGATCTCTGGGAGCCTGCTCTGCAACGCAGGCTTGAGGATGGACATCAATGCTGGCCAAATGGTGATGTCCAAGAAGGGTACTTTCTTCGGGAAAGCTTTTCAGACTGAAGGAATGTACAAAATTCAGCTTGTTGTAACCCAGCATAATAATGTTAATGCTATCACTAGTTTGAATTACTCTCTTGAATTGTGGCATAATAGACTAGGACATGTTCATTGTAAGCGAATAAACAAAATGTCTAGTCTAGGACTTATCTCCAAGTGTGGGGGTAAGGTAGAGAAATGTGAGATATGTGCTCAGACGAAGATCACTAGGAAACCCTTTCACAGGGTCAATCGAAGCACAGATCTTCTGGAGTTGGTTCACTCAGATATCTGTGACTTCAAACAATTCTCTACAAAGGCCGGGATGAAGTATTTCATTACTTTCATAGACGACTTCTCCAAGTATGCCTTCGTCTATTTACTCAAATCTAAAGACGAAGCATTCGAGAAGTTCAAGGAGTTCAGGGCCGAGGCTGAACGGCAAACTGGACAACAACTCAAGAGGCTGAGGAGTGATCGAGGTGGAGAATATAGGTCTCATGAATTCTCATCATTCTGCAAAGAACATGGAATCATCAACGAGACGACGGCTCCGTATTCTCCACAATCCAACGGAGTAGCAGAAAGGAAGAACAGAACGTTGACAGAGATGATGAACTCTATGCTGTTGACTGCGGGTCTCCCAAAGTGTTACTGGGGAGAAGCTGCACTAACGGCAACGTTCATTCTGAACAGAGTGCCATATGCAACTTCCGACATAACTCCTCATGAACTCTGGTTCAAAGTCAGACCTAACTTGAATGTCATTCGAGTGTGGGGGTGTCTGGCTTATGTGAAGCTCCCGGATCTAAAGATTCAGAAGCTGGGGACAAGGACTACTAAGGCGATCTTCTTGGGGTATGCCGAGAAGAGTGATGCTCGGAGATTCCTTGATATCGAGTCAAATCATATCATCGAATCTCGCGATGCTGAATATTTTGAAGAAAAGTTTGCAAGGCACAAGAACATTGTTCTCGCGGACATTCCGAAGAATAATGAGGGTGCGAAGCAGACAGAGGTCTTTATCAAACCAGTAGTCCAAGATGGAGCTGTTGTCGAGGAGACACCAGCTGAACCAGAACTCGCTGAGCCGTCAACTAAGCGAGCAAGGAGGCCGAAAGACTTCGGAGATGACTTCGTCACCTATCATGTGGAAGCAGATCCGCTTACCTATGATGAGGCGATGAAGACCAGAGATGCTATATTCTGGAAGGAGGCGATTGACAACGAGATTGACTCAATCACCTCCAATAACACATGGGTATTGGTCGACCTACCAGAAGGAGCAAGACCCATCGGATGCAAATGGATCTTCAAGAAGAAGATGAAAACAGATGGAACCATTGACAAGTTCAAGGCCAGGCTAGTGGCCAAGGGGTTTGCTCAGAAGCAGGGGATCGACTACTTTGACACTTATGCTCCAGTAGCTCGGATGACAACTATCAGATTGTTAATTGCTTTAGCAGCAATACACAAGCTGGTGATATATCAGATGGATGTGAAAACGGCATTCCTTAATGGCGAGCTGACCGAAGAGATCTACATGCAACAACCAGAAGGTTTTGTCGTCAGAGGTCTGGAAGACAAAGTCTGCAAGTTGATGAAGTCTCTGTATGATTTGAAGCAAGCTCCCAAAATGTGGCATGAGAAGTTTGACAAGGTGATAAGGTCAAATGGCTACAGGGTCAGTGAAACAGACAAGTGTGTCTATACGAAGTTTGCTGACGGAAGAGGAGTAATCGTTTGTCTATACGTGGACGACATGCTAATCCTAGGTACGGATTTAAGCTGCGTCACAGAGACAAAGAAATTCCTCTCGACCAAGTTCAGTATGAAGGACTTGGGGGATGCCGACGTAATCTTGGGGCTCAAGATCATCCGAACAGGTACTGGAATAGCGCTGTCACAGTCTCATTACATTGAGAAGATGCTCACTCGCTACGGGTATCAAGATCTTCCTATTATTTATACACCGTACAGGAGTGATCTGAAACTGGAGCCAAATTCGAAGGAGAGCGTCAGGCAGTTGGAGTACGCTAGCGTCATCGGAAGTTTGATGTACGCTACTACTGCCACAAGGCCTGACATAGCCTTTGCAGTGGGAATGCTGAGTCGATTTACGAGCAATCCAGGCGTAAAGCATTGGAAAGCTGTGAAGCGTGTTATGAGATATCTCAAGAAAACTCAGACATATGCACTATACTACAGCGGAGATCCGTCAGTAGTGGAAGGCTTCAGTGATGCTAGCTGGTGTTCAGAGGTGGAGAGCGAATATTCCACAGGTGGATATATGTTCGCCATGGGTGGAGCTGCTATATCGTGGAAGTCGAAGAAGCAGACTATGTTATCTCGCTCCTCCATGGAATCTGAATTCTTTGCATTAGACGCTGCTGCAGATGAAGCAGAGTGGCTTCGGGAGCTCATGTATGACCTTCCAATGGTTGGGGCTCAGATACCGGCGATTCCGATATACTGTGACAACCAGGCGGCAGCAGCGGTGGCATCAAATGAACTCTTCAACGGGAAGAAGAGGACTGTGCGGTTGAAGCACAGAGCAGTGAACGATCTCATCAAAAGGGGCGTCATTGCAGTGATCGATGTTCGGAGTCAGAAAAACCTGGCGGATCCGTTCACGAAGGGTCTCAAGCGTCAGCTGGTCGAGGACACAGCAAGGAAGATGGGCTTGAAGACTTTCTGATATTGTGTCATTGTAATCCTACCATAAAATTTTATGTTATTGGTTCAAAGAGAAATCTACTAGACATTTAATTTTTGGTTCAAAGGAGGATCATTGACTAGAATAATATCAGTTAACAGTGGGTACTTGTTCTGCGGAACATGGAAGGGTTACGGACCCATAACCACTGTTGTCTACTATGTATTTTCTGCGGAAAATTGATCCTGTGGGAAGGTTGGCTTAAACGCCTTAATGAGTTCTCAGGCAGAGTGAATGCCTGGTGTGCTTTACAGGAAGAACGGTAGAGCAGCACTACAAGGAGTGAAACTCCATGCTACAGTGGGGTGACTCCACCATGAGGTTCCCAGGTAGGGATAATGCCTCGGCTTTGCAAGCTAAGTCACAGCGGAGTAGCACCGCAAATAGGCAGGTAGCCTAATGCTGTATGATAATCGTAATAAAGAGAGGTAGACAGCACTACAAAGAGGACGATGTCCTCATGTTACAGTGGCATGACACCACGAAGAGGTACCAGGTAGGGTAAAGCCTCGGCTTCGCAAGCCATGTCATAGCGGCGTAACACCGCACGGAAGCGCAAGGCTTCATGCTGGGTAGTTTGGCACTACAAAGGGGCTTGTGACCTCATGCTACAGTAGTATGACACTACGATGAGGTACCCAGGTGGGGTAAAGCCTCGGCTTTGTCAGCCATGTCATAGCGGCGTAGCACCGCAAAGAAGCACAATGCTTCATGCCAATGACTCTTTATAAAGAACTCACCTATAGTGTATGGAAAGAGATATCAGGCCGTCTCTTGAGGGTAAGCTTGTAGACGCCTAAAATTATACACTGAAACCAGGCTGGCACAAGGCCTTCAATGTGCAGCCAGAAGCACAGTTGATGTCATTATGTGAGTAGGAAGAATTGCAGTTATGGTGCAGAATTCAAGGCTTAGTCCATTCTTGTATCATGCTGTTATTTAACCTATGCGGGAAGATTCAAGTCGTAGCGACATCTCTCCTAATGCATGATGGACAATCACTGTGGGGAACGCTCAACCCATATATTGAGATATGTGGGGGATTGTTGGTGTTTTTGCCTTTGGACTAGAAAAGATAGTCCCACATCGGCTACACCAAATGGTGAGTATCTCAATATAATGCATTGCTTGTGTTGAGGTGTGCACATGAGGTGTAGTGGGGCACAAGTCTGTGCCATGTAGAAGTATTTCTCTAGAAGGAAAAAGGATTAAATCCAACAAGGATGAAAGTTAATTTTTGTTGTGCGGACTCGGACTCGGACACGGACTCCAGGATGTCTCATGCATGCACGGGAGTGTTCGGGGGGTAGGCGTGGACTAGCACACTTCTACGCTGATTGTGGGATAATCTAAAATATCAAACTCTATTTTTGAGTATTGGTATTTTAGTCCCACATCGGATAGGAGAAGAGGTGAAGTCTCAACTCCACTCTATAAATAGAGCCCCTTGGCCTCCTTTGAAAGATGCACCAAGAAGAGAGAAAAGGGAGTCTGTAAAGTCCAGGAAGCCCGTTCAAGTCTTAAATATTGACTTACGAGCGTTCCAGAAGTTCTCCTGAACTTGCTGGTTCCTGGGAGCTTATCCGTACTGCGGGTATAGCTTTGAGCGCCGGTGTTCTACACCCCAGCGAGATCCTCTTCTTCTTCCTCCCTCTTTCTGTTGCCTTCGAGAATCTGAGACTCAACTGTTGTTGATCATCTCTTGTTGCCTTCGAAAATACCGTCGCTTCTCTTTAGAAGTTACACGGTTCGGTTGCCTTCGAGAAATATTACGAAATAATCTTTTTAGATTCTCGTAATACAACATCACCTTCTTTAGGGTGTTGTTGCCGGAAACATTGTCTTTACAATTGTTTCTGAATTCGTGTTTTTCCATCGATTGTTCGTCAAGGGACTAACAATATATATATATTAAAAAAAAAAAAAAAAAAAAAAAAAAATATATATATATATATATATATATATATATATATATATATATATATATATAACCATGTTTAAACAACTGCACTCACTGGCAGATCTACATGTGAGGCACCCCCAGTGAATTTTTTTAAATATATTATTATACTTAAAAAAAAATTTTAAGGCATTGCATTCGAACTCCTTATAATTGTGCCCTGAATTATAATCCTGGATCACTCCGAAGTAAAATCATCAAAGGGTTTGTAAAAATGTCAGAGTTAATCTAATAGATGAACTTGCGAAAAAACTCATACTTTCACTTCGAAAACCTAGAAAGCTCAGATGCTCCGAACATCGGTGCCATGTAAGTATTGTGTCGTGTAGGACACGACACAGACACTACAAGTTACACTAGGAAACGCCATTGAAAATTTATCAGTGTCACCGTGCCCGTACCATGACTTCTGAGGTAAGTTACACTTTCAGGCATATCAAGTGGCAATCTATTTTGTGAGAAAAAGTGACAAATTAGATTTTCCATAGGGGAATGATGATACATAATGTACATTTATTTAGGAGATCCAGAAGAGAAGAAGAACATCATTCTACTATTTAAGTATCTGAATTTCTTCCCGCAGGAAAAAAATTATTCCAAGCTGAGATACTTCGCTAGCATACCAAAATAGTCCGGTGCTATTGCAACAGTGAGTTTGGTAGGTACACAATTTGCTAAACAAAGTATGAAAGCTCAAGAACATGGAAGTAAATTTGACCAAGAAGTGCAAATAAGATCCATACTTTGGGTACTTTATAGGCATGACTACTGCTTCTTTAAGAAGTTTTTTAGCATTCTCTAAACCTTTGATACTTTCCCATGTCACATCTGGACTTCCCCTTATTATATCTCTGCAGGAGGACATTAAAATGCTTAGTAGCCACAAAACGAAACTATCATATACAAAGATCAGAAACAATTTATAAATAATCTAAATCGATACAATGCCCACATGCATACTTGTTATAATCTTAATATCACAAAGTTACCTGCACAAGGTCTCTGCCAAAGTGCGTGTTTCTGCAGAATCGAAAACAGGAAGTAGAGACTTCTTCCTGCAGAATTTTTAGAATATAATAAATGTTCATAATTAGTGTATCCTTCAAAAAATCTTGTTCTTGTAAGAAATATACTACGTGAAAAATGGGGAACAACTATAAACCGGTACAAAGTACATGTACGAACACACACCAAAGCAAAAAAAAAAAAAAAAAAAGAATAATTAGTAGTAAAGTCGAGGAACTGGATTGCTAAAAGATGCCCTTTTGGTGCAAATAAGTAAATAACATGCACAAACTATCACATGTGACTATAATGCTGGTATCAACAGCAGGAAATCGGTATGAAATATCATGTTTTAATTACAAAATCATCATTAAACTAGTAATTACTGTGAATCAAAGTAGAATGATTGGTAATCTATAACAAATCTAACCATTACTGTGAACTTAAAATATGGATGATTGAGGTGTTCTTAAGACCATCTTTGGTTCCAAGGCGGGCAAGGAAAAAAGAGAAGTCAATAGATAGTTTCACGATGCAAATAAACTACATGACATGATACAACTTATGTCAACTAGGACATACTTCAAACAATTAGCTTATTATGGGACACAACTTTCCATCGAGACCAAAAGTAAATGAGTCAATATGATTCAAGGAATCTTACGGTGCTTCTCGGTCCGAAACAGCTCGAGAACGCTGCCCATTTTGTCTTTCCTACAATTCATAATTTAACTAAGATTTAGAATCAAAACAAATTAAGTTGCCAATGCCTGTATCTATGACCTTCATAAGAAAACACTTGACCTGCTGCTCAAACTGTTCAAAGACAGCCAACTCAGGTGTGTTCTTGTTGCTTCCATTTGAATATGCTGTGCCATTGGAATAACTTCCATTATGATCAGATCTAGTTTCTGTTTCCTCTTCCTTCTTCTCCTTTTTCCTTCCAAATCTTTCATTGTAAAACATCTTGAAATCCTACAAATCAAAGAAAACAGAAGCATATCAAGCAAAGTTAGGCCTGAACAATCCTGCAACAGAAATGCACTTTCTTTTTAAGACAGGTAATGCATGAAGCATGGCCTAGAGAAAAGAAAAGGGTCATACTTCATTATTCAACTTGGTAGAGAAAGGTTGCTAAAAAAAATTTGGTAGCGAAAGGATCAAAAGATTCAAACTAATTGTCAAAATAACTTCAGAACGCGATTTCATTAGTGCATTCATGTTTTGAAACATGCGACTTCATTTAAAGTCGCATGTTTCAAAAATCAAAACACGATTTTATTAGTGAAATCATGTATCCGAGACGCAATTCCAGTGAAATTACATTCTAAAAACATGATTTCAAAAAGAACCAGTAGCTTGGTTATAAGTTTCAGAAGTGTTGTCCTTGAGGAATGTTTTTTTAAAATAACATTCGGAGCTTGAATGATTGAGTTTTATTCCGCTTTCCTTTTTGTGATCAATTCAAGAGAGGAACAGATCAAATTGGCAACAAAAAAGGACAACACAGCTACAAATTCGATAGATAAACCAATTTTTATTCCCTGCATGTAATGACTTTCAGCAAGGTTTCAAATTGGCAACAATCCGCCTCGTTTGGTTCCCAGAATCTCCGGGTTGGGAAAGGAAAGTGATTACTTTCCTATGTTTGGGTGCCAAAGGAATTGAAGAGGAAAGGAAAGTGATTCCTAATTGAAGGAAAATTAGGGGAAAAAGTGATTCCATCCATCCAAGAAAAGAATCACTTTCCTACATTGAAGTAATCACTTGTTGGTGTTTTTGCCTTTGGACTAGAAAAGATAGTCCCACATCTGCTACACCAAATGGTGAGTATCTCAATATAATGCATTGCTTGTGTTGAGGTGTGCACATGAGGTGTAGTGGGGCACAAGTTTGTGCCATGTGGAAGTATTTCTCTAGAAGGAAAAAGGATTAAATCCAACAAGGATGAAAGTTAATTTTTGTTGTGCGGACTCGGACTCGGACACGGACTCCAGGATGTCTCGTGCATGCACGGGAGTGTTCGGGGGGTAGGCGTGGACTAGCACACTTCTATGCTGATTGTGGGATGATCTAAAATATCAAACTCTATTTTTGAGTATTGGTATTTTAGTCCCACATCGGATAGGAGAAGAGGTGAAGTCTCAACTCCACTCTATAAATAGAGCCCCTTGGCCTCCTTTGAAAGATGCACCAAGAAGAGAGTTGAGGGAGTCTGTTAAGTCCAGGAAGCCCGTTCAAGTCTCAAATATTGACTTACGAGCGTTCCAGAAGTTCTCCTGAACTTGCTGGTTCCTGGGAGCTTATCCGTACTGCGGGTATAGCTTTGAGCGCCGGTGTTCTACACCCCAGCGAGATCCGTTCTTCTTCTTCCTCCCTCTTTCTGTTGCCTTCGAGAATCTGAGACTCAACTGTTGTTGATCATCTCATGTTGCCTTCGAGAATACCGTCGCTTCTCTTTAGAAGTTACACGGTTCAGTTGCCTTCGAGAAATATTACGAAATAATCTTTTTAGATTCTCGTAATACAACATCACCTTCTTTAGGGTGTTGTTGCCGGAAACATTGTCTTTACAATTGTTTCTGAATTCGTGTTTTTCCATCGATTGTTCGTCAAGGGACTAACAATCTCAAAGCTATACGATTCGATGGAAAACACTCGTGCTTCGCTTGTCGATACCGGCTTTAACAAGTTGGAGAAATTCGACGGTGAACACTTCCAGATCTGGAAGCGAAAGGTGACTCTGAACCTTCAACTCGTGGATGTTGATCACGTGTTGGATGAGGAAGAACCAATCGTTCCAGCAACAGGATCTGCTGCTGTTCTAGCCGCTGCTACGAGCAAGCAGACGAAGTGGAAAAAGGATAACAGCATATGCAGGCTGCTGATCCTGAATTCCATAGAAGACTCTCTGGCCGAGTCCTACACAAAGAAGACTTCTGCCAAAGAGATCTGGGAGTCCGTGGGGAAGCTGTATGACGACGATGATGCCCGGTCGAAGATGTTCATGGTTGAAAAATATCACAAATGGGTCTTTGAAGACGAGAAGACCATGCTGCCCCAAGTGAAAGAATTCCTGAAGCTGCGCCAGAAACTGGAGGACGATAGCATGCCCCTCGTCGACAAGTTCGTCGTTGGAGGGATCGTGGCAAAACTTCCTCCAGGATGGAGCAACATCTATGCAAGGATGCATAGGAAGAAGATGGAGATTAGCCTGGATAATCTCCTCAGCGAGATTCATGTTGAGGACGAGATGCGCTCTCAACAGAAGTTGGACGCCCTATCCAAGCAACTAGCAACGGCGAATCTGGTTCAAGCCACCAGAGAGAACAAAGGGAAGCAGGCGGCTTCTCACCACAAGAAGAAGGACTTCTCGAATCTGAAAGTGAAGGGTCCAGGATTCAAGCAACAGAAGTCCAAGTCCCATGTGACTTGCTTCAACTGTGGCAAGAAGGGTCACTATAAAAGTGAATGCAAGTCCAAGCTCAAAGAGCAAGGTGAGCCTAACAAGGTTTCTTTGGTTACTAATCAGGTTGCCATGATAGCACAGGTTGCAACTGTGGGGGCAGACTTGGACTGGTGGATAGACACTGGCGCGACATGTCATGTCTGTTCAGACAAGGACTGGTTCGTCTCCTATGAGCCTACTTCCGAGAAAGTCATGATGGCGAACCAGGCACAAGCTGAAGTACTGGGAATCGGGACGGTGGAGCTGAAGCTTACATCGGAGAACATTCTGACGCTTCAAGGTGTGAAGCATGTTCCTGCAATCGCTAAGAACCTGATCTCTGGGAGCCTGCTCTGCAACGCAGGCTTGAGGATGGACATCAATGCTGGCCAAATGGTGATGTCCAAGAAGGGTACTTTCTTCGGAAAAGCTTTTCAGACTGAAGGAATGTACAAAATTCAGCTTGTTGTAATCCAGCATAATAATGTTAATGCTATCACTAGTTTGAATTACTCTCTTGAATTGTGGCATAATAGACTAGGACATGTTTATTGTAAGCGAATAAACAAAATGTCTAGTCTAGGACTTATCTCCAAGTGTGGGGGTAAGGTAGAGAAATGTGAGATATGTGCTCAGACGAAGATCACTAGGAAACCCTTTCACAGGGTCAATCGAAGCACAGATCTTCTGGAGTTGGTTCACTCAGATATCTGTGACTTCAAACAATTCTCTACAAAGGCCGGGATGAAGTATTTCATTACTTTCATAGACGACTTCTCCAAGTATGCCTTCGTCTATTTACTCAAATCTAAAGACGAAGCATTCGAGAAGTTCAAGGAGTTCAGGGCCGAGGCTGAACGGCAAACTGGACAACAACTCAAGAGGCTGAGGAGCGATCGAGGTGGGGAATATAGGTCTCACGAATTCTCATCATTCTGCAAAGAACATGGAATCATAAACGAGACGACGGCTCCGTATTCTCCACAATCCAACGGAGTAGCAGAAAGGAAGAACAGAACGTTGACAGAGATGATGAACTCTATGCTGTTGACTGCGGGTCTCCCAAAGTGTTACTGGGGAGAAGCTGCACTAACGGCAACGTTCATTCTGAACAGAGTGCCATATGCAACTTCTGACATAACTCCTCATGAACTCTGGTTCAAAGTCAGACCTAACTTGAATGTCATTCGAGTGTGGGGGTGTCTGGCTTATGTGAAGCTCCCGGATCTAAAGATTCAGAAGCTGGGGACAAGGACTACTAAGGCGATCTTCTTGGGGTATGCCGAGAAGAGTGATGCTCGGAGATTCCTTGATATCGAGTCAAATCATATCATCGAATCTCGCGATGCTGAATATTTTGAAGAAAAGTTTGCAAGGCACAAGAACATTGTTCTCGCGGACATTCCGGAGAATAATGAGGGTGCGAAGCAGACAGAGGTCTTTATCAAACCAGTAGTCCAAGATGGAGCTGTTGTCGAGGAGACACCAGCTGAACCAGAACTCGCTGAGCCGTCAACTAAGCGAGCAAGGAGGCCGAAAGACTTCGGAGATGACTTCGTCACCTATCATGTGGAAGCAGATCCGCTTACCTATGATGAGGCGATGAAGACCAGAGATGCTATATTCTGGAAGGAGGCGATTGACAACGAGATTGACTCAATCACCTCCAATAACACATGGGTATTGGTCGACCTACCAGAAGGAGCAAGACCCATCGGATGCAAATGGATCTTCAAGAAGAAGATGAAAGCAGATGGAACCATTGACAAGTTCAAGGCCATGCTAGTGGCCAAGGGGTTTGCTCAGAAGCAGGGGATCGACTACTTTGACACTTATGCTCCAGTAGCTCGGATGACAACTATCAGATTGTTAATTGCTTTAGCAGCAATACACAAGCTGGTGATACATCAGATGGATGTGAAAACGGCATTCCTTAATGGCGAGCTGACCGAAGAGATCTACATGCAACAACCAGAAGGTTTTGTCGTCAGAGGTCTGGAAGACAAAGTCTGCAAGTTGATGAAGTCTCTGTATGGTTTGAAGCAAGCTCCCAAAATGTGGCATGAGAAGTTTGACAAGGTGATAAGGTCAAATGGCTACAGGGTCAGTGAAACAGACAAGTGTGTCTATACGAAGTTTGCTGACGGAAGAGGAGTAATCGTTTGTCTATACGTGGACGACATGCTAATCCTAGGTACGGATTTAAGCTGCGTCACAGAGACAAAGAAATTCCTCTCGACCAAGTTCAGTATGAAGGACTTGGGGGATGCCGACGTAATCTTGGGGCTCAAGATCATCCGGACAGGCACTGGAATAGCGCTGTCACAGTCTCATTACATTGAGAAGATGCTCACTCGCTACGGGTATCAAGATCTTCCTATTATTGATACACCGTACAGGAGTGATCTGAAACTGGAGCCAAATTCGAAGGAGAGCGTCAGGCAGTTGGAGTACGCTAGCGTCATCGGAAGTTTGATGTACGCTACTACTGCCACAAGGCCTGACATAGCCTTTGCAGTGGGAACGCTGAGTCGATTTACGAGCAATCCAGGCGTAAAGCATTGGAAAGCTGTGAAGCGTGTTATGAGATATCTCAAGAAAACTCAGACATATGCACTATACTACAGCGGAGATCCGTCAGTAGTGAAAGGCTTCAGTGATGCTAGCTGGTGTTCAGAGGTGGAGAGCGAATATTCCACAGGTGGATATATGTTCGCCATGGGTGGAGCTGCTATATCGTGGAAGTCGAAGAAGCAGACTATGTTATCTCGCTCCTCCATGGAATCTGAATTCTTTGCATTAGACGCTGCTGCAGATGAAGCAGAGTGGCTTCGGGAGCTCATGTATGACCTTCCAATGGTTGGGGCTCAGATACCGGCGATTCCGATATACTGTGACAACCAGGCGGCAGCAGCGGTGGCATCAAATGAACTCTTCAACGGAAAGAAGAGGACTGTGCGGTTGAAGCACAGAGCAGTGAACGATCTCATCAAAAGGGGCGTCATTGCAGTGATCGATGTTCGGAGTCAGGAAAACCTGGCGGATCCGTTCACGAAGGGTCTCAAGCGTCAGCTGGTCGAGGACACAGCAAGGAAGATGGGCTTGAAGACTTTCTGATATTGTGTCATTGTAATCCTACCATAAAATTTTATGTTATTGGTTCAAAGAGAAATCTACTAGACATTTAATTTTTGGTTCAAAGGAGGATCATTGACTAGAATAATATCAGTTAACAGTGGGTACTTGTTCTGCGGAACATGGAAGGGTTACGGACCCATAACCACTGTTGTCTACTATGTATTTTCTGCGGAAAATTGATCCTGTGGGAAGGTTGGCTTAAACGCCTTAATGAGTTCTCAGGCAGAGTGAATGCCTGGTGTGCTTTACAGGAAGCACGGTAGAGCAGCACTACAAGGAGTGAAACTCCATGCTACAGTGGGGTGACTCCACCATGAGGTTCCCAGGTAGGGATAATGCCTCGGCTTTGCAAGCTAAGTTACAGCGGAGTAGCACCGCAAATAGGCAGGTAGCCTAATGTTGTATGATAATCGTAATAAAGAGAGGTAGACAGCACTACAAAGAGGACGATGTCCTCATGTTACAGTGGCATGACACCACGAAGAGGTACCAGGTAGGGTAAAGCCTCGGCTTCGCAAGCCATGTCATAGCGGCGTAACACCGCACGGAAGCGCAAGGCTTCATGCTGGGTAGTTTGGCACTACAAAGGGGCTTGTGACCTCATGCTACAGTAGTATGACACTACGATGAGGTACCCAGGTGGGGTAAAGCCTCGGCTTTGTCAGCCATGTCATAGCGGCGTAGCACCGCAAAGAAGCACAATGCTTCATGCCAATGACTCTTTATAAAGAACTCACCTATAGTGTATGGAAAGAGATATCAGGCCGTCTCTTGAGGGTAAGCTTGTAGACGCCCAAAATTATACACTGAAACCAGGCTGGCACAAGGCCTTCAATGTGCAGCCAGAAGCACAGTTGATGTCATTATGTGAGTAGGAAGAATTGCAGTTATGGTGCAGAATTCAAGGCTTAGTCCATTCTTGTATCATGCTGTTATTTAACCTATGCGGGAAGATTCAAGTCGTAGCGACATCTCTCCTAATGCATGATGGACAATCACTGTGGGGAACGCTCAACCCATATATTGAGATATGTGGGGGATTGTTGGTGTTTTTGCCTTTGGACTAGAAAAGATAGTCCCACATCGGCTACACCAAATGGTGAGTATCTCAATATAATGCATTGCTTGTGTTGAGGTGTGCACATGAGGTGTAGTGGGGCACAAGTTTGTGCCATGTGGAAGTATTTCTCTAGAAAGAAAAAGGATTAAATCCAACAAGGATGAAAGTTAATTTTTGTTGTGCGGACTCGGACTCGGACACGGACTCCAGGATGTCTCGTGCATGCACGGGAGTGTTCGGGGGGTAGGCGTGGACTAGCACACTTCTATGCTGATTGTGGGATGATCTAAAATATCAAACTCTATTTTTGAGTATTGGTATTTTAGTCCCACATCGGATAGGAGAAGAGGTGAAGTCTCAACTCCACTCTATAAATAGAGCCCCTTGGCCTCCTTTGAAAGATGCACCAAGAAGAGAGTTGAGGGAGTCTGTTAAGTCCAGGAAGCCCGTTCAAGTCTCAAATATTGACTTACGAGCGTTCCAGAAGTTCTCCTGAACTTGCTGGTTCCTGGGAGCTTATCCGTACTGCGGGTATAGCTTTGAGCGCCGGTGTTCTACACCCCAGCGAGATCCGTTCTTCTTCTTCCTCCCTCTTTCTGTTGCCTTCGAGAATCTGAGACTCAACTGTTGTTGATCATCTCTTGTTGCCTTCGAGAATACCGTCGCTTCTCTTTAGAAGTTACACGGTTCAGTTGCCTTCGAGAAATATTACGAAATAATCTTTTTAGATTCTCGTAATACAACATCACCTTCTTTAGGGTGTTGTTGCCGGAAACATTGTCTTTACAATTGTTTCTGAATTCGTGTTTTTCCATCGATTGTTCGTCAAGGGACTAACATCACTTTCCTTTCCAAATTCCTTGGCATTTCCAAACATCGGAAAAGAAAATTAATGGAAAATAAAATTTCCCAAAGGAAAGGAAATGACAAGGAATTGATTTCCTTTCCCTTCCATTCCGCGAACCAAACGAGGCCTAAGAATAGAAAAAGCATGGAAACTTGAAAGAGAATATAATTTCCTATTTGCACCACAAATGGATTTCAAAAAGAACCATCAAGGAGCAATTAATGAATAGAGGCTATTAATCTTCACCACAGTTACTATGAATTTGATGAAAAATATGGTCAAGATGTTAAATTCTGAAGAAAGAATCCAACTTGGTAACAAAAAAGGTCCTCAAAAATCCAAACTCAGCTCTAGATTTTGCAGAAATCATAGAAAAATTGGAAGTTTATAATTACGGATTAGTCTAAATTCAGCTCTAAATTTGTGGCAAAACCATAGAAAAATGAAATACTTCAATCGGAGAACCATCAAGGAACAACAAAAGGTTACTCGCCTTCACCACACGTAGTATGAATTTGATAAAAAAAATAATAAGGTCAAGATGTTAAATTCTGAAGAAGGATTCAAACTTGGTAACAGAAGGGTCTTCAAAATTGCTAACTTTGTTGGAAATAATAAATAAATTGGATTTTTTTTTCAATGACATATTAGTCTAAATTTGATTAGATCAGTCAAGAGATGATTAGAGAAAAGACCCACCAAAAGGAAAGCATGAAATATATTGTCAAGATATCAAATTCTGAAGAAAGATTCCAACTTGGTCACAACTCACAAGAGGGTGTAAAAAAAAATTTCTAAAATTCAGCTCTAAAATTGGTGGAAATCATAGAAAAAAGATGGGGATCTTTATGGCAAACTAGTCTAAGGTTGATGTTGTAGCTAGAGAAAGTTTAGAGAGTAAAGACCCACCAAGAAGAAAGTGGCCAGACCAAGATTGACAAGAACAATGGGGATCACCAGACCCAAGTAGAGCACCCACATGATAATCTCACTAAAAGTTTGGAAACTTTTTTTTGTTTGTTTGTTAATTCTTTGGAATTGGGTTTGAGGGGGATTTGTATTATTTATAGATGATAATAAATCACCTCAAATGACCACCTCGTGATAGCAGGCTCCTCTGAGTCCTCTCCCATAGAGAGGTGTGTTGAGTCCTCTCTCTCTCTCTCTCTCTCTCTCTCTCTCTCTCTCTGCGCTTTTCCCAAGAAAAATTAGAGTAAGAAAATATCCACTGTTAAGTTAAGCTTCTTTGTCCATATACCAAATCATGTTATTATATAGGGCATTTTGGACTAGACCCCCATAACTTACATAAATTTCTCTTGATACTTACAACCAGTCAACTCTAGTATAACTAACATAAATTTCTCTATAATATTCGTTGGATTAGCATTCTGAAAAATGGTCAATTGAGTTTCAAAATGAATGGACGTCCACGACTAGGATCGAACTATTAAGCTAATAATAAGAGAGATCTATTTTACGTTTATACTTGTAGATATATTCCTAATCTCATTCTACTAGATATGTTCATTAGTTCTAAAAGAACTTAGAACTAAACAAATAACTAGGATATATATAATATTTTGAACACTGAAAATAGTTATATTTTATTTTGAAACGTTTAACTTATAAAAATATATGATAAAGTTAAAATTTGTGGCATAATATTTATTTTATTATTCATATTATATATTATTTTTAGATGGAATTTATTTTTAGATATTGTATATATATATATATATATATATATATATATATATATATATATATAGAGGAATCATGCCATAGTATATTTTTCCCGGGAAGCCACAGAGATACTGGCCAATTTATAACAAGGTATAGGGACCTAAACCGTATTTGCTCTCATTTTATATAAGCCATTAGACAGCCACAAAGGAAGGGTAAAGTGCAAAAAATCCCTCGTTAGATGTATAACTTTTGCACTAAAAGACCTTTTAGTAATTTTTTGCAGTTAAAGACCCCCGCAATTAGTGACTTGCTCGGAATAGGACCTCCCGTCTGAGAGCCGTTGGAAACAGCCGTTACTCTCCAATTTTTTTGAAAACTTTTAATGAAACACCCAAAATACCCTTTGCCTTTGATCTATTTATGGCTGTGGATGTTTGGGGATTGGGGGGAGAGAACGGCCGGCAGTTGCTTGGGGGTTGTACACAAGCCTTAAAAAAAAAATTCCTGAAATTTTCAATTCTTCTATTTTTGCTAATTTATTTCCAAAGTAATTTGTTCTCTTTTCTATTTTTTTTTCCGAACAGATTAATCCAAAGTCGAAGTTATGCCTTCTAGCTCGCAATCTTCGTTCTCACGACATTCAAGTAGAAATCGTGGGAAATTTATTTACTGCCATTGTGGATCAATTAGTCCATTGAAGACTTCGTGGACGCTAGCAAACCCTGGAAGAAGATTCTATGGGTGTGCAAATTTTCCAACAATTTCTTGTGGATTTCTACTATGGGAGGATGAAAAACTTCCAGAGTACTATCAGAATCTAATCTGGAATTTAATGAAAGAATTGAAGGAGCATCGAAGCCAACGTTTAATTTATTCTAGAGAAGCGACAGTGGCGATGACGACAAGTGAACGAAGACCATACCTCAACATGCATATTTTGCAATTTGTTTTTGGTTTTGTAACGTGTATAGTTATGTTTAAAATTTTTGTATGACGATTTCAATTGTTGAATGAAGTAAGCTATGTGGAAAAAAATGTTGGTGACATTGTTAGCATGGCATAAACTCAACCTGAGAGTTCATATAAAATGAAGGGAGTTCATATAAACTGCAGTAAGCACATAAAGTTCTTGTAACAAAGAAGTTTGGCTCTGCAATAAGCATAAATCTTCAGTAAGCATATAAACTGCAGTAAGCACATATAAGCTGCAGATAAGTATCCATACATTCAAGTAAGCACATATAAGCAATATATTCAGACACATCTTTAACACATATAAACTGCATAAGCATCCATACATTCAAGTACTTCATTACAGCAGATAAGTATATTCAGACAAATCTTTAGCACATAAAGCATCCATAAAGTACATTATCCAACACATAAAGTATCCATACATTCAAGTACTTCATTACAGCAGATAAGTATATTTAGACCAACATCCAAACTGCAAACTGCAGATAAGTATCCAACACATAAAGTACATTATCCAACACATAAAGTATCCATTGAGACCAACATCCAAACTGCAAACTGCAGGCTATATCCATACATTCAAGTATACATTGAGACCAACATAAAGTTCTTCATTGTATTTCTTCACTGGCAAACTGCAAACTGCAGATAAGTATTCATTCATCCAAATTGCATTTCTTCATTGTATTTCTTCACTGGCAGATAAGTATCCCAAAATAGATGCTTGTATACTGCAGGGAAGAAAGGGAGAGTTATAATTGATGAAGTAAAAGTTGAAAATTAAATGATGAAATGAAGAAGTAGGAACCTGTAGCATGACAAAACGAGTTAGGGACTGCAGCCTGACAAAATGAGATAGGGACAGTGGCTCAGAGGAGTTAGTGAGGTAGGGACAGTGGCTCAGCAGTACAAAATAGAGCTGAACACATACATTAGCATAGCACCCCACAGAGTAACAAAATAGAGCAGTTGACACAAAATATGTGTCTTACACTCACATAGAGCAGCACACACAAACAAAGCACCAGAGCCTCACAAAATAGCCCCACAAAATAGAGCAGTTCACACAAACAGAGCCCCACCCACAGAGCCCTACACTCACATAACTCTAAATCATCATTGCCAACTTTCAGAAAGGGTCACCAAAATGATAAAGACCCTTCACTTGTCTACAACCTACGAAAAGATGAGTACCAAATAATTAAAAGGGAAAATGCACAATGTAGTATAGACAAAGAATAATTAAAATGCATAATACTGACCTTCATGAATTGCTTGTTGGATCACCATGACAAATATGTAGGGTGGACTTAGAAAGCCTAGGCCTACCAGGCTTAGCCTTTGGTACTGCCACCTTCTCCTTAAATTCATTTTTGCAGGATCTAGTATTATGTCCAACTGACTTGCAGTTGCCACATGTCACAGTAGCTCTTTCGCATTTTCCTGCACTCTTCCTTTCTTTAATCTCATCAGGTTGTTTCTTCCTACTTTTTGGCCTTCTCCCAGTAAGGCTACGAACTACAGGAGGGATCATAGGCACAACCCCAGGTATGCGCCTCAGATGTCTCATTGAAAGAGGATTAATTGGCAATGCATAAGCCATCAGGTAGGTTTCTTTATGGTAGTACCTGTGCACGTAGTCCTCAATTGAATGCCTTTTCTTCTTAAGACATGCAACTGCATGCTCACATGGTATGCCTGTGATTTTCCATACCCTACAAGTGCATGTCCTGGCTTCTAAGTCAACTGAATCATTGGTTTCCCTTTGAATAACTTCAAATTTGTTGAATCCGGAGCCAATGACTAAACACCTTTTGGAATCCTCTTTCACTTCTTTAAGCTTTTCTGTTACTTTAGGAACAAGTAACCCATCATAAGCTGTCATTTTTTCTCTCTTTTCTTGGAATCTGGCCATTAGCATATTTCTAATAGTTTCCAACAAACAAATAATAGGCTTGTCCCTGGCTAATAATATGTGTTTATTCTATGATTCACACATATTGTTGCTTGAGAGATCATATTTGGATTCAGACCTGAATCCATGCTTGGACCACTGTGTTGCAGGCAGCTTTTGAAGCCAATCGTAAGCTTGCATGCTTACTTTCTTGATCTTTTCCATCCCAATTTCGAAATCACCTAAGGTGTATGCATTTGAAGCTTCCCATAGAAGATTTCTAAGTTTGTTTCCTGGATGTTTCTTCTTAAAGTTGTCATATACGTGCCTTGCACAAAATCTGTGTTCTGCTCGAGGAAGAAGATTATGAAACACATCCAACAAACCCTTTTGTCTGTCAGAAATCCAAGTAATTGAATTGCCATCCATGGCAAGTGCTTCCAACAGCAGCTCCATGAATCAATTCCATGTTTTTTTGTTTTCTATCTCGACAATAGCCCAAGCAACAGGATAGAAACTGTTATTTCCATCCCTAGCAACAGCACTTAGAAGTTGACCTTTGTATTCTGTCTTCAGGAAACATCCATCAAGACCAATGAATGGTCTGCAACCTGCCTTGAAGCCCTTCAGCAGTGCATTCAAGGTGTAAAAAACCCTCACAAATCTGGTTGCTTTCCCATCAGGCTCCACTTCTCCCTTTACCCTAACAACACTTCCAGGATTTGTCTTTATCACCAACATGGCATACTCTCTTATACAAGCATACTGTTCTTGGACATCCCCATCAATGATCTCCAATGCCTTCTTTTTTGCCCTGTGAACTTTGTGTCTAGAAACATCAATCTCCAAATCTTCAGCTATATGAGTTTTAAATCCAACATTCTTCCAGTCTGGATCATGTCTGAACCTGTGGAGATACCTGTTTGCAAGAAGTGGCAAATAGTAACAGATAGTAGCAGATGACAGTTAGTAACTGTTAGTAACTGTTTGCAACTAAAAAGTAACTTGTGGAGATACCAGTCTGGATTATGTCTAAAAAGTAACTGTTAGTAACTGTTTGCAAGAAATATAGAAGTAAAAGCTAACTACTAGTAACAGATAACAGTTTATTAGCATAGTAACAAATAGTAACAGATAACAATTTAATAACAGCTGACTAAAAAGCTAACTATTAGTTAACTAAAAGCTAACTATTAGTTAGCTAAAAGCTAACTACTAGTAACTAGTAACCTAACTAACAGTTAACTTAAACCTAACTAACAATTAACTAAAAGCTAAATAACAGTAGAAGTGGATATACCTGTTTGCAAGAAATGTAGAAGTGGCTTGCTTGTTGGTGTCCACCTCGCCACAATTTTTTGCATGTGCAGACTGGAATTTCTTAACTACAAAGTAACCATTTTCACCTACAACACTTCCATGAATCCTCCACTCACATCCTTCAGTTGAACATACAGCTGTGATCCTCCTTCTTTCATTGTGTATAAACTTCATGTTGTACTTGTTCTTGATGGCATGGAGCCTCAGAGCACTCCTGAATTCTTCATGTGTAGCAAAACGTTTTCCTACATGAACATCCACATTTTCATCCCTCAACAAACTATTTTTAGTCACAACAGGATCTGAAGTATCCAACTCATAATCTTCAGACCCCCCACTGTCTTCTGAGGACTGCACACTGCACAACTCATCACTGGGATTATACTCAGAGTCTTGGTCAATGTCTTCATGAGGTAAAAAACTACTATAGTCAATACCTACTTGTTCTTCAGCCACTTGTTCTTCAGCCACTTCTTCTTCACCCACTTGTTCTTCACCCACAGCCACTTGTTCTTCTTCACCCACTTGTTCTTCATCCACATGTTCAAGTGGTACCCCAGTCAAGTTAATGCTTGCCCAATAATCTTCATCCATCTTCATTTCCATCTCTATAGCTGCTTCACTAAAATCAGTAATATGTGTCTCATAATCATTGTAATCAATGGGTGACTCATCGAGCTTCCCTAATACATAAAATTTGAGAAGACATGGCTCTGAAAATTTTGCAAAGCATCTCATTATATCATTGTCACCCAATAATTGTGTCTTCCTTCCATCCACAGGGTCGTAGAAGTAAACTTCACAGGGAGCCTGTACCCCAGCACTTGTACATAGGCCATCAAGGTCAAACCAACAGAATTCATCACTAAGAATAAATTCTTTCAGTTCCAACACTACACCACCAACGTATTTGTCACCAACATCAAAGTGACCCCCAACATACATGTGAAGAGCATACTTTGTACCAAACATGTTGTGTTAAAACCTGTACACAATTACAAACTAATAACAAATTAACAACTAATTATATACAGTTACCATTTTCACACTTAGCCATCAAAATTAGGGTTTCCTGTCCACACACTTTGTCCAGTAAATGGACAGACACAAAATTAGGGTTTACAAACGAAATGAGGTTACACACCAAAATATGCTTACAAACGAAATTAGGGTTCTCCTAAAGTCTTCCCAAACTACGGTTTTTTTCCAAAATTCCTCGTCACGAACAAAATCCTCGTAAGAAACAAAAAATTTTCGTGCAAAATTAGGGTTGTCACACCAAAATAGGGTTACAAACGAAATTAGGGTTTACGAGTATACCTGAATCTCTTCTTCTCCGTCTTCGAATTAGGGTTTCGTGCAAAATTAGGGCTGGAAGAGAGCTTAAGAGTCGAATTACGAACCTCCTGTTCTCCGTCTTCGCTTCACGTCGAACTGGAAGAGAGCTTAAGCGTCAAAATTGGAAGAATAACATTAATCTAATGGGGGGTTAGCCTATATTAGGGAGGGTATAACGGTCAGTTTACTCTAGAAATAACGTCCGTTACACAAAAATCAGAATTAGGGGGTCTTATGAGCATTTTAGAAACGTTTAGGAATATTTAGAGCGTCGGGTCTTTTAGTGCAAAAGTTATACATCTAACGAGGGGTTTTTTGCACTTTACCCCACAAAGGAATCATTATACAGGGTGGCATTTCTATACATGGGACAAACCCTCGTTTTTTGGAGCGGTTATTTCCATGCCACCGACATTTGAACCGACATTACATGTCGATATCCTATTGATCGAGAGCATAAAATCGAAAATAGCACCGGAGGGTTATTTTTTGTGGGTCTCACGTTCAGACCAATAGAAGCTGACACATGGCATCAGCTTCATGGCCGAGATCGACCTCGTCGGTTCATTTAAAAAATTTCTTTTATAGATACATGGGACGCACAAGAACATTGTCCTTTGAAAACAATAGATACATTGGGACCGCAAGGAAACATTTCCAATTGCTTGTATATTAAATTAGATAAATGGTAGAAGTAATTATTATTCTAATCAATATTCAGACTACTTAGTATATTAAATTAGAAAGACTACAAATTATCTGTTTAATTATTCTATATTTATTATTATATTAGTATTATAATATTAATATATAAATTATTTTATATTTGCATTATGTTTAGGAATATCAAATTCTTGTTGGAGACAGGTTCTCCAATGGCAGTAAGAGCATCTCTAATAGATTTGGCTTCGTAGAGTTACTCATAGATGATATGAGAACCACTGTTCAAGCTAGGGAGCATCTTTCGGTAGATAGAGGCGTTGGCAAGAGAGTTTTGGAAAAAGTGTGTTTAAATCAATTCTGATATATGAAAAAAGGTTTTGCAGCTAATGACAGTGACTAGACGTAGTGGTTCAGACAGAGTGCCAGAGATGATGTTGACGAGGGTTTGCAGTGGAGTACAAGATCTCAATACACATTGAAATCTTGTCTCGACTTACATTTATGAAATAACAAAATGATTTACAAACTGTCATGAAATAGTATTTGTAGTTTCATACATCATGTCACTTTATTATATCGAAACCAAAATGCCTTCAAAATATCTGAAAATATAAAGAACTTGAGTCGCTTTTCGAGACTTCTACTAGCTTTGTGCACCCACGTTGTACCCGACACCTGTGGAGAAGGGGTCAATACATTGGAGAATCTGGTGATCGAAATCAAGCCAAATCACATAGACCGACATTGTAATCATGTGAAGCATATAATTAACTAAGTGACCTTTCTATTATCAACTATGGTCAATTTACAATTCATATCAATAGCATAAAGTGGAAGCATGAAACATATAATCATATCACTTATCGGTGTTTTTTTACCACAACTGATGTGTTCGTCCGTGTACAAAATCGAGATGAATACTTACTGTCCCTGCAGAACACATACATTAGCATGCAATCTGTCTATATGATTGTCATTGGTGAATCTGACACCATAAAGGACTATTACATGGTATTGCAATGCACCCTTCCAGTCCGGATAGTTAGCTTTACTGAAGGTTCCGCAATACCTCGTGTGTGAAGTATATTCCACATAATTTTTTCCTAGGTCGATTTGGTTATAGTGCCCCAGATATCATTTCGATGAAAGCCAAACCTTGTGCACAAGTTGTCCATGATCATACAAATGCGTAAACAATTTAACTATAAAATATATATATGGTACATTATAAACTGAAATAATGTGATATAAATATCTACTTGTACATCAGTTCATTTTCACAATTATGTGTTGTTCCGATTGACGACTCATTGGTCCCAAACCATTTCAACTATTCCATGGTACTAAAGCACATCTCAACTATTTTCCTGCAGTGCCAAACCACCTCTATACTGCTTCTCATACGAAGCTCTTACTACATACATCCCATGCATAGATGCACTTCACAATTACAGTTCATTGTTCTGATTTTTAGTGTTACAATATACATTTGGTTTCCCTTCTACCAGTTACTCTACTGAACATCATCGATCTACAGACGTTGTAAGAAACAAGAAATTATTTTTGTCAAGGTGTGAAGGAATAGAATAGAAGGGCCATAACCATCCATCAAAAAGAGAATTTGCCCAGAGAAGGAGAATCGCTTCGTAACAAAAGCTTCAGTTACGCATCCTCCTGCAATGTTACATATTTAATCAATATTTTTTTTAGGCTTAATTGCTAATTGCTACCCTCAACTATTACACTTTTTCAAGTTGATACCCTAAACTTTTTTTCGTAACAGATTGATACCTCAACTATTTATTTTTTTCAAGTTGATACCCTAAACCTTGAAGCCTATCACACTTATGTTTACCATTTCAAAATACAGACAAGTAACCATAGAAACAAAATGTTTGGAGTCATGCCTGCTCCAAATCAAGTTAACCTTTCTTTGTTGGTGCTCTCTTATATTTTTGATCTGCTGTGGCATGTGATCCTGTGAGGACAGGTATTTTGGTCAATGAACCAGGACATGATTATCATTATTTGAAAACTCCCCACGCATTCTGGTGATTGCTAATCCAACATCTTTGGCATTATTTTGAAATCGGAAATGGCTTCTCCATATATTGGGAGTAAAGCTGCATATATGGGCCGGCCTAGGAGTAAACATGACAAGACTTCGGACTCGAACAACCC
The DNA here is from genome assembly GCA_029216955.1 of Iris pallida. Classification (NCBI taxonomy): domain Eukaryota; kingdom Viridiplantae; phylum Streptophyta; class Magnoliopsida; order Asparagales; family Iridaceae; genus Iris; species Iris pallida. The sequence goes on along the minus strand of JANAVB010038220.1, from coordinate 48,063 downwards.
CCTTCCGTAGGGCAACTCCCAAGGTCATTTGGTATTATCAGGACCAGTACAGTCCAAACCCAACTTAAACTTACATCTTTTCACTAGGTGTGAAGGGCAACCAAAATTAGTTCCGGCTTAGGTAACCTAACCTCCTGGGCCGGCTTTGATGGCACTCACCAGAGAGGTAGATATTTGCGGATATTTCATTACAGATACCTACAGTATCTGAAATCAACATGAACAAAATGAACATTTTTAACATATGTGAATAATTGGTCTAGAAGTCAACCAAATCACGGGCATTGTCGGAAGCGAGTAGAATAGGCTGAGGCTGAATAGCCTTCAGATAGCATTTTCTTGAAGTCAATTAACGAGTCAGCAATGGTTCGTATCAGAACAACATCAGATTGTGCTACGACCTTCTCGCCAGTGGTCAAAACAGTTTCCAACAGAGTCGCCATTTCTTTTCATTAAGACAGTAGTGTTGGATATGAGGGACGTGTTTCTACTTGTATCAAAATATGCATATTCCACAAAAGTTAAAAGGCAAATATCAACCGGCAAATGATTTCTGGGCATCCATGAATACGAATGAGTTAAAAGCTATCATATGTAACAAATATGTGGATCATAAATGGCTTCCTGGAGTATGAAACTGCAATCTTGATCTCGGAAAAGCTTCATGAACTTTATAAGCCTTGTCCTCATAGACCACAAGGCGATGATTACCATCTAAACAATCAGAAGAAAAAAAATGAAAGCGATGTAAAGAAAAATTGTGGCAAATCTACCATGTCATATTATTATGATACCAAATTATTCCCTTATGTTCCTCTCTATGTTTATATATATTACCGGATGATTTCCTTATAAATACCTTAGAATATCTGAAATGAACACGAACAAGATGATCACATGGAACATAATATCTGACTTGTTTGGTCTAAAGTTAAACGAGATAATGGAGGTTGGTATCGGTATCTGTCATACATGTCTTGAATTATAAATTCAACTAAAGCTTTTATTATATCACTATGTCCCAAGAAAAAAGGAGCTATACAATGATTGCTTTTAAAAGCTAGACTGTTCTGTTTACGAGCAAATAAGCGGATCGAAGGAGCCAAGAACCCTACAGTCGGTCAGCACTTATTATAAGAGAACAACATCAGTAAAGACTAAGAGCTTTCACTATCTCTATGATGAGGCATTCTCCAACAACCTTTCCATTATCAGAGCATTTGTAAAGCTGAACATAATAATTAAAGCAATAACCAACCAAAGATAAAGGGGTATATATGACTAGGAAGGACCCCTCAAGCACCAGAATGAACATTATACAAGGTGTTGAGAACTAATAAGGGATTTAGTCCCACATTGGAAAATGTAATATGAAGAGGAGCTAGACTTCCTATAAGTAGTTGAGTAGTCCATCAATAAAATACACACAACAATTATTCTCTACATGGTATCAGAGCCATAACGGATAAAAAAAAAAAAATCCTCCCCGCCCCCCTTTCCCCACCGGCGGTCCCCCCCCCCCTTCCCCCCCCTCCCCCCCCGGCAGTCCCCCCCCTCCCCCACCGACGCGCCCCCCCCCCCCCCCAGACGCCCCCCCCCACGCCCTGCCCCCCCCCCCTCCCTGACGCCTTGACACCCGCCCCACCCCCCCCCCCCCCCCCCCCGACGCCCCCCCTCCTTTTTTTTCTTTTCGAAAAAAAACCCCTAATTTTGAGAGAGAGATTATGTGGTTGGTTTTTTCGACGACGGATGTCTGTCAAATACTTTATTTGCACCTTCTGTTCCTAGATTATGCCCTCCGGAACAACAAATGCTTTATTTGTTTTCCGTTTTCGATCTGCAAATTAGGATCTCCATGCGCGCGCCGGTGTTGGCCATGTTAACCGCGCATTCGTAAGGTCTCTGTTGACGACTTTACACAAAGCCGACGAAGACGACGACGACGACGAAGCCGACGAAGCCGCCGCCGACGACGAATCACAGTTGAAGACGCCATGGATTCGATCAGTGATAAACTGACAGCAAACGAGATGAAGGCCTTGGTTGATGATATTTTATCAAAGAGATTAACCGAGGCGACCCCACGTGTGATCCATACTGATGTGGATCCGTCACCCTACAAAATGGGAAAGCTGGACAAGCTGGAGACGAAGTTGGAAGGAACGTCCAATTACTTGAAATGGTCACGACAGGCCATGCGGACGCTGAAGGGCCGTGGCTTGGTTGGCTACGTCAATGGCCAAACCAAGGCGCCAGATCATCCCTCCTCCAAGGAGTTTGCTATTTGGGAGATTGTCAACAATGTTGTGGCTGGATGGTTGACGGCTTCCTTGACCGACCAGGTGTCGGGCAATGTCGAGGCGATGGAGGCTGCTGCTGATATATGGCAGACTTTGAAGGATATGTACTTAGGCTCGGGCAATCCTATGCGGATCTTCCAACTGCATGATGAACTTGATATGGTGGCCCAGGACGACCACACCATCTCTGAGTATGCAGCACTGTTAAAGAAGTACTGGTCTGATCTGGATCACTATGATCCTCTTGGGATGGAAGATGCCCAGGTCGAACCAGCATTCGCGAAACATTTCCAAAAGTTCTTGGATTATATTTCGCGTCAACGGATGATGAAGTTCTTGAAGGGTCTTAACCCTGTGTTTGAGCATAGAAGGAATGTCCTCCTAGCATAGCCCATGCTTCCATCCTTAGAAGACGCCATAGCTGCCATGGCACAAGAAGAGGCTCGCTTAAAGTTGATGCCCAACAAGGGCTCTTTCCAGGGGGAGCAAGCCGCTGTTGACAAGTCTGCGCTTGTCGCCTTCAATCAGCCTCCCTCTGTGGCCGGTGTTTGCCACAACTGTGGTGACTAAGGACATTACATCAGGTTTTGTCCAAAATCCCTGCACAGTCATTCAAGTGACCGTGGACGGGGCCGCGGCGGACGTCGTGGTGGTAGAGGCGGTTATGCTGGTAGAAGGGAAAATTATTCTGGTGGACACAAAGCTAATTTGGCGGAGGAAGGGGGTGACATTCACCTGGCTGAGTTAACCCCTCTTGAAAAGGAGTTCCTTGCGAAGTTACGCAGCACGAAGCTGGGTTCGGACGGCAGTCATGGGACATCTTCTACCTCGGGGGACCACATCACTTGCTTTGTCCAAACCGGCACAAGTATACCTGTGCTTGCTCTTGCAACAGTTGTCCACAAACCAGGTTGAATTATGGACTCTGGGGCATCTCGTCATGTCATGGGGTCCCGCGGTGAGTTCCAGGACTATACTCACCTATCGACGCCGGAGAGCATTCAGACTGCTGATGGTAACTCCAGTCCTGTTCTGGGTAAAGGCACTGTCGCATGCACCCCTTCTCTCACCCTCACCAATGTCTTACATGCTCCGTCTTTTCCTGTCAATCTTCTTTCTATTAGTGCCATTATTCTTGATCTTAACTGTAATGTTTCCTTTGACATTCCTACGGTGACCTTTCAGGAGAAGGGGACAGGACGACGACTAGGGACTGGCACATGGCATAAGGGGCTGTGGTACTTGGACATGACTGGACTGGACAAAGCATTGGCATCTCTGGTAGCCGACACACCACCGGAAGATACACGACGCAGTGTAGAAGATGAATTGCTACTCCACCACCAGCGTGTCGGTCATTCTTCTTTTAAAGTTATTAGTCGCATGTATCCGTCCTTATACTAAAGGGCTAATAAGGAGAAGTTATCTTGTCATGCTTGTGAGTTGGGTAAACATACCAGAAGCACATATGTGAGTTCCGGTAATAGAAGTTCGGCTGCATTTGATATGATACATTCGGACGTATGGAGCCCTTGTCCTACAACCGGTATTAACGGTTTTCGATGGTTCGTCACTTTTATTGATTGTTATACTCGCGTGACATGGGTGTACCTTATGAAGAATAAAAGTGACGTCTTTGAGGCGTTTTGCGACTTTTATCGTCGGGTAAAAACTCAGTATGGCACTAAGATTAAGTGCTAACGGTCTGACAAAGGGACGGAGTATACAAATAAGACGGTTGCTGAGTATTTATCCACTCATGGCATACTACACGCCTATACACCGGCATAAAATGGTGTGGCCGAACGGAAGAACAGACACCTGCTGGAGGTCGCACGGACGATGATGCTGGCTATGAATGTTCCGAAACACTTATGGGACAGACGGTGTTAACGGCATCTTATCTCATCAATAGAATGCCATCTCAAGTATTGGACTGGAAGACACTGTTGGAGATGCTTACTGGTGCTACCACGTACACTGTTCCACCAAAAGTATTTGGGTGTGTCTGTTTTGTCCAAGATAATAGGCCAGGAGTTGGCAAACTGGATCATAGAGCGGTTAAATGTGTCTTTGTCGGGTACACAGCAACTCAGAAAGGATACGCATGTTGGAGCCCAGTTGAGCGAAAGATGTTTGTGAGCATGGACGTTACCTTCAGAGAACTAGAACCATATTATAGTTCGGATGACGGTTCTGCATTTGTTGACACACCTAACACAGCGGGTGTTAGATATGAGGGGGAGAAATTAAGTCCATCTGTGGTAGTCGGATCGGTCCCATGCCCGGTCGTAGAAAACTGGACGAAACGGGGAGAAAACAGTGACTCCGATACAGAAGATGAAGAAGATACATATGTTAAATAGGGGGAGCAGCAGACAATGGAAAAGGAGCTCCAAGTCTACAGAAGGAGACATCAGAAGTCCAGTACCGTGCCTGTACCGTGTCCTGTGCCTTCTGTACCAAGTCCCTCGTCTACTCCTGCTCCAACTCTTGAAGATGTTGCCCCCGCACAGAATCAATCTGATTCTGATGCGGATCTCTCTGACTCTGATGGTATGATCTCTCCACCACCTATTGCTCCCTTAAGGAGATCTTCTTGCATCAATACGGGTAAGGCTCCTAGTCATTTTGATGATTATGAACATGATATTGCCAATTACCTGTCATATTCTAATATTTCTTCGAATTATCGAGCCTTCATCGCATCATTAGACTCTACTTCGTTGCCCAAAAGTTGGCAGGAAGCAAAGAAAGATCTAAGGTGGAAAGCTGCGATGATGGAAGAACTTGGGGCACTGGAAAAAAATAAGACGTGGGAGCTGGTTCTATTACCCAAAGGAAAAAAAACTGTGGGATGCAAATGGGTGTACACAGTAAAGGAGACGTCAGAAGGAAAGGTGGAACGATACGAGGCGAGGTTGGTTGCAAAGGGATACACACAATCATATGGCATCGACTATGATGAGACGTTTGCTCCAGTAGCGAAAATGAGCACCGTAAGGACTCTGGTCTCCATTACCGCAAACTATGGGTGGAAGCTATACCAATTAGATATGAAGAATGTCTTTCTCCATGGGGACCTACAAGAAGAAGTGTATATGGAACTCCCGCCAGGGTGCTATGCTACAGAATCAGACGGAGGGACGTCGCGTGGAAAAGTGTGCAAACTAAAGAAGTCGCTATATGGGCTCAAGCAATCTCCTCGAACCTGGTTTGACAGATTCAGAAAGGCTATTACAGGCATGGGATACTATCAAGCAAATGCAGATCATATGGTCTTTCTTCAGCATGCAAGAGGCCACATCACTATACTTTCGGTATACGTGGATGATATAGTAATCACATGTAATGATGAAGCCGAGATTGCTAAGCTGAAGTCAAAACTCACGAAGGAGTTCGAAGTGAAGGATCTAAGAGGATGAGGTACTTTCTAGGTATCGAGGTGTGTGAATGCGAACAAGGAATTGTTCTCTCACAGAGAAAATACACACTAGATCTGCTGAAGGAGACAGGGATGCTGAGATGCAAAGCTGCAGTCACTCCAATTGACCAGAAGTGCAAGTTGGGAGCAGAAGTAGGAGAGCCAGTTGATTGTGAAAGATATCAACGACTTGTAGGAAGATTAATTTATCTGGGACACACTCGTCCTGATATTTCATTTGCGGTGAGTGTAGTAAGTCGCTACATGCATGATCCAAGAACGGGTCATATGGATGCAGTATTTCAGATCTTGAGATATCTGAAAGGGACGCTGGGGAAAGGGCTATGGTTCAAGAAGAATGGATGTATAGAAGTTGAGGGATACTGCGATGTAGACTGAGCGAGCTGCATAGACGATAGAAGGTCTACACGGGATATTGTGTCTTTGTAGGAGAAAACTTGGTCTCATGGAGAAGCAAGAAACAGTCTGTGGTAGCACGGTCTACAGCTGAAGCAGAATACAGAGCAATGGCTTTAGGAGTGTCGGAGTTGCTGTGGGTGAAAGCGTTGCTGACAGAGTTGAAGCTGGACAAGGGAGCACCATTACGTCTTTTGAGCGATAGTCAAGCTGCAATAAGTATAGCTAACAATCCAGTTCAGCACGACAGAACGAAGCACATCGAGATCGATCGATTCTTCATCAAAGAAAAGCTGGAACAAGGGATACTGAAGATTGATCATGTTCGCTTAGAAGAACAAGTGGCAGACTGCCTGACTAAGGGTCTTAGTTTAGTAAGTCTGTCGAAGCTATGTAACAAGATGGGAATGATTAATATCTATCGCCCATCTTGAGGGGGAGTGTTGAGAACTAATAAGAGATTTAGTCCCACATTGGAAAATGTAATATGAAGAGGAGCTAGACTCCCTATAAGTAGTTGAGTAGCCCATCAATAAAATACACACAATAATTATTCTCTACACAAGGAATGCAGGATTTTTATTAGAAATTGTGACCATCCCATGACAATGACTATCATAGTAACAGTCATAAAAGGAATTAAAAGAAAGCAACAGATGCAACGTTACTGGGCTGAACCTAGCATGCCATTACCATATTATGAGGATGCGGTATTCACTTATATATCTCTCTCTCTATATTTGTGGAGATCACCTTATAAATACCTAGAATACCTGAAATCAAGATGAAGATAGAATAGAACGCGTCTAATCCATTTTTAAAAAAAGTCAAGCAAATAATGTGATTGTGTGGAGGCTAATTGGCTAGAACCACGGCCCCTAGTTTGATCGCTTAAGTGGTTGGATCGTTTAACCGACTGACCGGAGGGGGGGGGGGGGGGTTGGGGGGTGGGAGGTGCAGTGTTCAAGGGTGATAGCCTCCATTTTTACCCCAAGGGTAAGTTGGATATTTCACCTGTAGTTAAGTCACCATAATATCCTATGCGAGTATTATGATGCAGCTTGTAAATGATCTTAAGAAGATAGTAAAAATTTTGCATGCAGCCACTGTGTGGACGTAATTTCTCGATTTCAGAAGTGAATCATATTAAATTCTTTGTGTTCTTGTGTGTTTTCTTTTCCTCTTCTCTATTGCTTTTCTTTCTAGGCAAATTGCAAAGGGGATCAGAAATTTCTACATATTGTTGGTTGTCAAGAAGTGAACCACATTAATTCTGTGTTCTTGTGCATTTTCTTTTCCTCTTCTCTATTGCTTTCTTTCTATGTAAATCGCAAAGGGGATCAGAAATTTCTATATATTGTTGGTTGTCCAGAAGTGAACCACATTAAATTCTTTGTGTTCTTATGCGTTTTCTTTTCCTCTTCTCTATTGCTTTTCTTTCTATGCAAATCGCAAAAGGGTATCAGAAATTTCTACATATTGTTGGTTGTCAGACACATGACACATCTTAATCTTATGCCTAATTAGTTTGGGGATCCCTTACCATCTTTTCTAGCTTCCTTTACCAGCTCACTATGCTGCGAGGCGGAAAAGAGAGCCTACAAGATGATTCTCTTTAAAAGATTTCTCAATTCTTGTTACTGTTTTAATATGGGGAAGAAAATAATTTGCTGTTATTAACAAAGAATAATATCATTGAATGTGCCTTTAGAATTTCAAGGAAGAGCAACTTTCCAACTATCTTTCTGCATCAGAGCACTTTTGAATCTGCACAATCCTCCTCCAGTTTTACTTTTATAGGTCGTGACGATGGAATTGGAATATGACTAAAACTGATTGTTTTCCTCAAAGATCGAAAACATAATAATAAAATTCATGAACTAGCAGTAGCACAGTCGAGCATTGTCCTCATCTACCGTCCGTTGTTGTTAGAGGGAGAACCTATAAATCGATACACAAATGATTTTAATGGATTTAGGTGCATTTTCCTTATAGGGTTAAAAATAGAGTTTTAGCTTATTCTTTAATACACTTTTAGCTGTCCAGAACTTTGTCAGCAATCACCCAAATAAAACTCGTATTATATGCAAATTTTTTTGGTGTCTTTCAAAAACGTATAATATTTGCGTACTTTTGATAGATTCAAATTAGCATACAAATTTTAAGCATGCGAAGTTTTAAACGTGTCCCATATTAATTATTGAAATATTTGGCCAAAAAATATGATAAAAATCTGTTTAATTAACCAAATTTGACAATTTGTTTAAGTATGTGAAGTTTCTAATCTCAATATTTCTATTTGAGGAATATTTGACCGATTTTTTCAACGTATTTTACTTGCATTGCGCCAATTTATACATGTACTTTTGCTGTCCCAAATTTTTTTCGTTTGCCGAATTGCTAATGAGGGTCCAGAAGGGCACATTGGCTGCCTTGTCAAGTACAAAATAGATTATCTTACAGCTACCAAGAAATTGTTTGGTCTAGTCTGAATTTGATAACAGCATATTTGTGGGATCCAAATCTAGTCAAATATTTTATTTAATACGATTTAAAAATATGTATTAAACATTCGATTTGATTAGATTTGGACGTCCATAATTAATACTGGACTATTTTATAATTTTCTATTATCTAAAATATGGTCTTTTATCTTAGCAATATGGTTTTCTATTTTAGGAATTCCTATGAACTAAAATATATGGTTTCTCAACTATATATGTGTTGAGGGTGGAGGTAATAGGAAGAGTACAAGGTAAGACATTCATGGTGCTTGTCCATAGAAAATCTAAGAGAAAGTCCATACTTTGCTTAAGAGCTCATCATCCAAGGCATCAAGAAGAGAAGATCAGTGCGTGGAGTCGTCATTTTCGTACAGAAAGATCGTTACGGGTATGGTGAGTGATTTCAAGTTGTAATCTTCTTCTTTCTACTTGAGTTTGGTGAAGGGGTTGAACATTTGGGCAAATGGTTCAACATAGTTCTTTATCAATCTTGTATTTTTTTTGTCAGAAGTTAATATAGATTGGGATTTGTCTAGGTGACATAGTCACCGAAAATATGTTGTTTGATCTATCTTAACGTTCCTGGTAGATTGGTTCATTATCTTCAGGTAGATTGGCCCAAGTTTTCATTGCGGTCATATTTCAGACTCGGTATTGGAGCACGGTATCGACGTTTCGATTGCATCAATTGGTATAAGAGCTCTCAGGTTCTCGAGAGGGAAGGTGCAACCATGTCTACGGAGCAGATAAATGCACGTATGATCACCTCACAGCGTGGAACAAGACGATTTGTAAGCCAAGGATAGAGGATCTACTTTGGTGCAAGGATTTGCATAGTCCGTTAGAGGGCGACAGCGCCAAGCCATCAGACAAAGATGCTGATGACTATAAGCGATTGGATCGTAAATCCGTTGGATTCATCCACCAATGGATGGAAGATTCGTGGTTTCACCACGTGTCTATGAAGAGTTTTGCAAAAGCATTGTGGGAGTAGCTACATTCGCTATCGAAAGGAAGACGACTGGCAACAAGACATTTTTTATTCGTCAACTCGAAGTACCCAGAGGGTGCCCTATAGTAGCACAATATCTGAACGAGGTTCATGATATCATCAATCAGTTGTGTGCGATGAATATGGTGATTGACGATAAGCTTCAGGCCATGCTACTTTTGAGCTATCTGCCGAAAAGCTGGAAGATGTTGATAGTATCGGTGAGCAACTCCACGCCTGATGGAGTTATCATGATGGAGACAATCGAAAGTAGCTTGTTGAACGAGGAGGTCCGACGTAAGTAGATGGAATCATCGTAGGAGTCTGCTCTACTTGCTTCCTACGAGAAGGGAAGACTCAAGTTACGGACGAGAAAACGAAAGAGTTCTTAGGATCCTACGAGTGTGAACCACAAGAAAGCATGTTAATACTGTGTCAAAAGAGGTCATATTAAGAGGAACTGCATGAAGCTCAAATCTGAAAAGGCTAAAGGCAAGGATGATTAGGAGGATCTCACAGCATTTGGAGATATTATATTATCGCACCAACCAACTTAGAGAAATATTGTAGCACTTGTCATGACGATGATTGGATCATGGACACAGAGGCGTCATATCGTGCTACTCCACATATGAGGATCTTTACGTCTTATCAAGATGGTAGATTTGGACGTGCGAAGATGGAAAACAAGAGGATGAGTGTAATTGTGGGCATCGATAATGTGCATTTCATAATGGAGCTTAGTGAGAAGCTCGTTCTTAAGGGGATACGACATGTACCGAATTTTCGCTACAACTTGGTTTTGATAGAAAGGCTGGTGGATGATGGTTATCATAGTATACTTGGGGATAAAGATTGGATGCTTACGAAGGATTCCAATAGCTGGCTCGAGAAGATATATGCTGTAGCATGTACAGGCTCAAGTCG
>JANAVB010038220.1:0-32500 GCA_029216955.1 Iris pallida | reverse complement strand
CCTATAGATATATAGTTTGATGATTTTGGAGACCATAGACTCTGGCACGCTTTTCGGTGCAAAGCGAGTCCAACGGCGGATACCGTTTTGACCCGAAATTACCGTTTTGCTCCTGTGTCCAGAATTGGACTTAAGAACAGGCAATCCTAGCTAATTTGACTATTCTGAGAACATTGGTAATGTTTATTTTAGCTTTCGGATACAGTTGTGATGATTTGGACGTTATGTCTTAGAAGTTGACTATATTTTGTTGGATCTGCGTGCAACCTCCAGGCAAGATACCTTGCCTCCCTCTACAGTTCATTTTCATGCTTATAGTTCTTCTGTTTTATTATGTTATCATTTAGTTACTCTAGTTGATATGGATTTATATGTTTTCTACATACTTTGTTTACCAGATTACTGTCTTGGTTGTATATCAGTATTTCATGACTTGATAGCGTAGTTACACTAGGCTTGATTTATATTATGGTTCATGCTAGAGTAGTCTTTACCTGTGTCATGACTAAGTTGTACCATGTCATCACCTGTATCTTGATTGAATCGTGTCTGCAAGTATGTGTGATTGAACTGCTATTCCTGTATCATTTTCACAACCAGCGAGTCCACACACGGGGCGAGGGTTTTCCGTTTGCACCTGCGAGTCCACACACGAGGCGAGGGTGACTTGTCTTGAAACTGACATGCAAGTCCACATTCGAGACGAGGGTTAGTGATTAGTTCAAACCTGCGAGTCCACATTCGGGGCGAGAGTTTGGTATTCCATTGATCTCTTGTTCTTCCAGCAGTTTATTTATGCATAGTTGATCCTGTATTCGTGTTCATAGTTACCTGTCAGTAGCTACATGTCAGTCTCACGTCTAGTTCCGGTTTATACCCTATTTATATTATTGCATGATTAAACTGTTAGATAGGCATATTTTTATGTATCTTGCTATGTTTCCTGTGGACCTGATGATCTCTTCAGGTAGCTGATTGTATGGAGTTAGTTAGCGGATCATGATGGTAGTGATTACACCTGCAGGGATACATGTATTTGCTTGTGATATTTCTTTATTATCCTCTCGTGCTTTATATTCCATATCATGATATACCCTGCTTATTTTATAGACTTATATCATTCTTGGAGTCTAATCGGACAATATGCTAATGGGCTGCAGACTATGACCCATAATTGTTCATTCATGTTTCATATTTTTATTGTGGATTGAGATATAGATTGCATTACCATGATTTGGCAGTATACCATAGCCTTAACAGCGTTTACGGATTCGAGTCGGGCTGGAGTCCGCTCGATACGTAGCTGGCTTGCTCACGAACTCGCGTCCGAAAAGCGGGTGCGGGTCGTGACAAATTTTTTTAGTGGCCCATGCAGGTCAGAGTATATCATATCGATTACATAACTGTACTGATACGAGCCTGCAAATTTGACTAAACACTTAGAAATCTCAATCCACGCTGCCTTGAAAAATTCTTTTAGAAATTTCTCTACCGTTCTTGAAACTCCATATATTCTCTCGATTATTCCTCCTTGCCTTCTCGTACCATTGATTCTCGTCCCTTCCTATTTCGGAGTGACGAATGTTCGTGCTGTTTAGAATTTATCAGAAATTATTAGGTTATAGTATAATATGGTTTGATGATTTGATTTTGGTTGCTTGATAGATATGAGGGTATTAGAGATACCATATGCTATAAACATCTATGGATAGTGATGTTAGCAACTAGTTGGATGTTACAAGATTTTAGTGACCGTATTTTGAGGAGTAGTATGACCAAAGGTGGGTAGAAGTCCTCAAGTATTCGGTGTTATAAAATGGCTAGAGAGAGTTATAGAATATCTTTGAGAATTTAAATTTGAGGAGATTAAGGTAATAGTAGACTTTGAATTTTAAGGAATAATTATGAATTAGAATTTCGAGGACGAAATGTCACGACCCGCACCCTAGAGTTAGGGCACGAGAACGTAACAACGCCCAGCCTACGTCGCAGTGTCGGCGGTAGAACGCTGTCCTAGGTCTCAATGCATCTAACAGTATAAGACTAAACAGTTTATACTCCCCGAATGGGGGTGACATAGCAGATACAGCCTCAATCACATCTAAGGTAGAGCATGATAAAGATAGATAAAACATGAAATCCAAAAAAGATACAGGAGATAGAAGTCTAAGTGTCTAAGATACATAAACCCAGAAATACATCTCAAAACTCAAATACAGATACAATAATCCACAAAGTAAATACAACTCCAGAAAAAATGAAATAACTACCTAAACAACCCCTACTGTGTCTCCTCTAGGCTAGCAGGCAATCCCAGGCCATCTGTAAAATTTATCAACAGGTCCAGTCAGGACAGGAGCGAGCACATTACATCTCAACAGTTCATAGCAGGTTAGAAAATATAATCATGCAGTAAAGTAAGATACAGGTACTGAAAGAAGTGCAGTATGTAAACAAAGAGAGAAAGCTGTAATAGAAATATCTACTATAAGTAAAGAGCTACCAGTGACTAGTGATTTAGAGCACAAAGTCGACATGTGAACGGCTCGATTTGTACATGGCTATACTAAAGAGGCGTACATGGCTATTCTACTTTAGAAATTGTTCACATGTCTATTTATACTCCCCCGTACCCCCAATCAATACACAAGGATCCAACCAGGTTATGTTATATGATGTTATGTAACAGCCCCCGAAGGGTGGTAGACCCCGAAGGTAATAAGACCCCGAAGGTGATAGACCCCGAAGGTGATAAGACCCCGAAGGTGATACATAGTAGTCCCATAAATGGGATAAGGATTCTAGGAAGACTCTACGATCATAAGAGTATATGTCATAAGTGATTAAAGAACCAATGAAGCATATAATATGCCATGTAAGTGAAACGCACAGAACATGTAGTACCCGATGCTTCCTAAGGATAACATCTCAAGAAGGGATCCATATAGTACCAATCCGTGTGACCAACGTGACAGTACAAGTAAAGTAATCTACTGCAGGAAATAATTCTAAGCAGGATATGAAATGATCAGAGAATGTACTCGCCTCGATAACCTGAACAGCTGATAAGTATAGGGGGTCCAACTGAAGCCACAGAGTCCTATTAGAAAAGTCCAAAAGCCCATTTTCTAGTCTATTTACTAATATATTGGTAAGGGGTTAAATCGGGGGTAGTTTGGTCAATCCTAAAACACTAATCCATATTAATACTAACCAAAATAATTAGTCTAGTCACTAACTAAAATTAATATTATGTGGGCCATGCCTAACTAGTGTGTGGGCCCGCTAGAGTCAAAACTATCCCGGGTTCCCGATACAAGTCGGAATGAGTTGAAATTCGAACCCGACTCAAATAACTCCAAAACAATATCATAAATAATAAAATAACATCAAAATAATTCAAAGAGGTCAAATGCAAAAATATCTTTAGGCCAAAAATGACATTAAAATATCATAATCACATGGTTAGGCTCTAGGTCAAACAGTCTCTAGGGTTTCACTAGCAAAACGTCAAAACTACAAGTCATTGATTTAAATAATTTTAAAATGATTTAAAATCACCAAAAATCATATCATGAATTAAATAACATTATTAAAATAATTATAAACACAAAATTTCAAAATTACCCTCATTTGGGAAACTGGGTGCTACAACTCTACCCACCTTAGAAAAATTTCGTCCTCGAAATTTACGATCGATAGTACTCCTTCTAGAGCCTCTATCCTATCCAATATCTAAGGTAACACTTCATAACACTGGAATAATAAATGGACATCTAAAAAGTGTCAATCTAGGAATACCTCCAATACTGCTCTACTGTACGACGGTAATGGAACTTCAATAAAATATGGACTGGAACCTATATCCAAGGGATTGGACCTATTTTAAAGTGGTCTTAACTAAGGATGAAAAGGAACTGATCATAGGCTATAGGTATGCTCAAATTATTATCTTCCTATTAACCATCTATTAATCCATTCTATTACCATAGGAACGATGCATTACTAAGACATATAGACCCCTATCTCTCATAACACATTTATACTCACCAAAAGACTAGTACATCCTATCAAGGCTGATACTATAATCTCTCATAAATCTCATAAGCTATATGTTTATAGACACACATCCCCACATCCAGGACTAACCTATATATATCTACAACTGATACTAATAGGATGACGTCCCTATTTTCCAACAATCAAGGTCTAAATTTTTTTTTCTAAATCATGCAATTTGAAGGAATAGTATACAAGGTCAGGGTATACCGTAGCAGTTGGAAGTCTCACTTAGGTGCACTGGTCATTCTAGGTCAAAACAGTACTATGGTATCAACACACAAACAATCTAGGGTATCTTAATTGGGAAGGTAAGGGAACAACAATCATCAAGGTTGTAGGGCTGTCTACCATCCTATATAAAAATTGGTCATTATCAAAATAAAATAAAGAAAACTACCAATTATTTAAAAAAAGGTACAGAAAATCAAATTTAAAAATTAAGGAATTGAAAATCACTTGCATTGAAATCCAATCACAATATATATTGAGAGAGCGTTAGAGAGGAAAAAGCTAGCATTGTGTGTATGGGGACGTGTTCATATGGTTAGATAGTAGGCGTGTGTGTACGTGAATATACATGAAAGTGTATATGAGGATTTGGATTTCAGACAATAACTATCAAGTTACACTAATCATTGCATATGGGTTAACAATCTACAATATACAATCTATTTAATCACAACTTGCATGGCTAACCATATATATATATATATAAAGGTAGAGACTTAGTTATGTATTTATATATTATAACATGTATGCCTAAGCTCTATATATATCTATCTAGATATATATATCTATCTAGATATATAATCATAACATAGAGGGAAAAAAGGATTAGGTTACATGACAGTGTATACTAAGTTAGGGTGTGTGTGTCCTTGTACAGGGTTATAGCTTAGTATTGAAAGGTTAAACCCAGTTTTAGTTCAGCATTTACATACAAAATCTGAAAAGATGCTAACATTTAAACCAGTGCAATATTAACATAACACAGTTTCAGATTTTAGGGTTTTGAACATCGCAACCAATCTCAATGGTCCCAATACATCCTAACATGATAGAAATGAAGCCCTAACATACTATCCATACATTTATCTACGCATACAGTTCAATATTATATGTTAAATCTGAAATTGAACATTTGAAATCAATGTGAAAATGTTAACATATATTCAGTTTTCAGGATTTTGGAGAAACTTGAACATCAAAACCAACTCAATGTTGATCACAACCTATCATGTAAGAATATGAAACCTAACATTATATCCCTACATACAACAATGTACACAGTTTTAAATATTATATTAAAAAAATAAAACATCAATTTAAACTAAACATTTGGAATTCAGTATTAAGGGTTAATATGCGTGCAGTCTCAGATTGGACAATTTAACATAACTTAACCAATTTCTCTAAAAATTGAAACCCTGCAGATATCATACATGTGCAGTTATATAAACAAAACTAACAACATGTAACCTATATTTGAATTACGACTTTAAACTGGGAAAAACAGAAAACCAGGAATATTGGGGTTGGAAATTAACATCAACAACATATTAATATTTATTTAGATAGGTTGGAAATCAAGCGTAGCATGCATAAGTGTCAGGAAAGTATCCACTATATATATTCATATATATATTCTCATGTCCCAATATAAAAATTAGATTCTATACCAAGACCAACATTAGATTCCTACCAATATTGCAAAACAGGTGATTGGTGTAATCAAGACGATTTATTATTATTTAATACAAAAATAATAGCAAGAAGGGAATAACGATAAAATCTATTTTGCTTAATTGTTTAAAAGAAGGAACCATTTTGAAATCCAGAGTTAAAATATCAAATCCAGGGTAAAGTCTAGCAAAATCATCGATTCATTGTATTAAGAAGAAATTCATAGAAGAAGTTACACAAAGGTTTATAAAATAGCTAAAGTTACTCCTAAGCTAAATAATGAGAAGCAAAACAAAACAAAACAATTAATAATTCCCTTTTTTTTTAAGGACTGAAACAAAGTAGAGAAAACATGTTCGAAAATATTTAAGATACAATCTGATAATCATATGCGTCTATCCACAATCATGGTACTCTAAATCCTCGTCATACTAATAAGCAAGGCTACAATAATCACAGAGCCCTTGACTTATGCACATATCTCTAGAATCATGGTATTTAACATTTTTGCGGTGCCGCTAGCTTGGCTGCGAAAACCTTAAATTCCCACACCCAAGAAATATATCCAGAGTCAGACTATATGTCCTCACCATGCTGGCTAATGTGACCTGTGACTATAGAAGACTAGATTCCATAACATAGATGACCTAGCCCATATAATTTCATCTTGCCAAAAAATTAAATTAAATCAACAATGAATACCCAAAAATCAAATCAAATTTATCAACGAACATCAAACTCAAAAATGAACAAAATTCTTCAATCATATAAATACAAACTCGGATGCTACAACTAATCGTCAAGATTCAAAATTCAACAATCTTCTATCAAAATCAATAAATACAAACCCAAATTCAACAATAATCCATCAAATTCAACAACATAAAATAAAGATAAACAATCAAGGAAAAAGAGAGTTTTCAAATCGAAGTTAAAATAAGATTCTCAAGGGTCGTCCCAGGAATCTCTCAAGGGTTCCTAACTGTGATTGAGTACCTTCAAAATATATCCTAATCCTACTGCAGGATGTAGTGGTACTCAAGTTCGAATACCACTACATAAACTCGACCTGCATGGGCCACCACTAAAAATGTGTCACGACCCGTACCCTAGAGTTAGGGCACGAGAACGTAACAACGTCCAGCCTACGCCGCAGTGTCGGCGGTAGAACGCTGTCCTAGGTCTCAATGCATCTAACAGTATAAGACTAAACAGTTTATACTCCCCGAATGGGGGTGACATAGCAGATACAGCCTCAATCACATCTAAGGTAGAGCATGATAAAGATAGATAAAACATGAAATCCAAAAGAGATACAGGAGATAGAAGTCTAAGTGTCTAAGATACATAAACCCAGAAATACATCTCAAAACTCAAATACAGATACAGTAATCCATAAAGTAAATACAACTCCAGAAAAAATGAAATAACTACCTAAACAACCCCTACTGTGTCTCCTCTAGGCTAGCAGGCAATCCCAGGCCATCTGTAAAATTTATCAACAGGTCCAGTCAGGACAGGAGCGAGCACATTACATCTCAACAGTTCATAGCAGGTTAGAAAATATAATCATGCAGTAAAGTAAGATACAGGTACTGAAAGAAGTGCAGTATGTAAACAAAGAGAGAAAACTGTAATAGAAATATCTACTATAAGTAAAGAGCTACCAGTGACTAGTGATTTAGAGCACAAAGTCGACATGTGAACGGCTCGATTTGTACATGGCTATACTAAAGAGGCGTACATGGCTATTCTACTTTAGAAATTGTTCACATATCTATTTATACTCCCCCGTACCCCCAATCAATACACAAGGATCCAACCAGGTTATGTTATATGATGCTATGTAACAGCCCCCGAAGGGTGGTAGACCCCGAAGGTAATAAGACCCCGAAGGTGATAGACCCCGAAGGTGATAAGACCCCGAAGGTGATACATAGTAGTCCCATAAATGGGATAAGGATTCTAGGAAGACTCTACGATCATAAGAGTATATGTCATAAGTGATCAAAGAACCAATGAAGCATATAATACGCCATGTAAGTGAAACGCACAGAACATGTAGTACCCGATGCTCCCTAAGGATAACATCTCAAGAAGGGATCCATATAGTACCAATCCGTGTGACCAACGTGACAGTACAAGTAAAGTAATCTACTGCAGGAAATAATTCTAAGCAGGATATGAAATGATCAGAGAATGTACTCGTCTCGATAACCTGAACAGCTGATAAGTATAGGGGGTCCAACTGAAGCCACAGAGTCCTATTAGAAAAGTCCAAAAGCCCCTTTTCTAGTCTATTTACTAATATATTAGTAAGGGGTTAAGTCGGGGGTAGTTTGGTCAATCCTAAAACACTAATCCATATTAATACTAACCAAAATAATTAGTCTAGTCACTAACTAAAATTAATATTATGTGGGCCATGCCTAACTAGTGTGTGGGCCCGCTAGAGTCAAAACTACCCCGGGTCCCCGATACAAGTCGGAATGAGTTGAAATTCGAACCCGACTCAAATAACCCCAAAACAATATCATAAATAATAAAATAACATCAAAATAATTCAAAGAGGTCAAATGTAAAAATATTCTTAGGCCAAAAATGACATTAAAATATCATAATCACATGGTTAGGCTCTAGGTCAAACAGTCTCTAGGGTTTCACTAGCAAAACGTCAAAACCACAAGTCATTGATTTAAATAATTTTAAAATAATTTAAAATCACCAAAAATTATATCATGAATTAAATATCATTATTAAAATAATTATAAACACGAAATTTCAAAATTACCCTCATTTGAAAAACTGGGTGCTACACGAAATTATTTTAAGGTGGGTAGAATTGTAGCTTCCCTTCCCGAAATTTTTTTTAAAAATATTTTATTATTAATTTGATTTAAATAGTGATTTTAGAATTTTATAAATAATTATTTAGTTAATTATTACGGTAGATAATTTTAGCCATGGTTGAGTTTTGAAGTACCAGACGACTAGGAATCATGGCACGGATAGTGCAGTGGCGTGCCTTGACTAGTGTATTAGCCATGCCAAGAAAGACCCAACCATAAGAGTGTCCTAAATAGAAAAATCATGCCAAGTTGTGACTTAACCCTTACCGAAGATTTATTTATTTATTAATTATATTATTAGTTTTAGGGAATCCCGTTGTACCGAACTAGTCCAGATTGGACCCAAAACAAGCCCAAGCCCATGTAGTCATGCGGTACGTCCAGCGACATTCGTGTTGGTTATTTTTGTATGATTGTGCTGTATTTCATTTTAACGATCTAACGAATATTTTCTAAATATTCGTTAATTAAATGTTATAAATATCATTATTTGATATTCAATAATATTTGTATAAAGTGGGTCATTATACATTTTGGGGTCATTATACTGTACGTGTAACACCAGTTTTCCAGAAGAGGGTAATTTTGAAATTTTGTAATTATAATTATTAATTAATGATATTTATTTCATATTAGAATTTTTAGTGATTTTTAATTAATTTTAAACTATTTAAATTTAGGACTTGTGATTTTGGTGTTGTGCTAGTGATTAGTAGATACTGCCTACCCTAGAGCCTAGCCATGTGATTAGGGTATTTTTGACATTTTAGGGTTATTTGGATTTATTATAATTTATTTGAATTTATGGGAATTTTTAGAATTTATTTTTGAATTGTTTAGATGAAGGTTGACTAGTGTTGACTAGGAGACTAACCTACTGACTGACCTAGGTTAAGACCACTTGGTTAGGTTAAGTAAACTTGGTTTGACCCAATTTAGTGAGGGTTAGGTCATTGGGACTTGTTTGGAGGGATTTGGAGTTGATTTGACTATTATGGCTTATGACTTCATAAGTCATGATTAATGACTTAGGCTTAATAGCCCATAGGCCCACACCATGAACCAAGCCTAACCCAAATCAGCACATGGCAGCCAACCTAGGGTTTCCCACCCTATTTAATTCCTCTTCCATTTGTTCTTGCCTCCTTTATTAGTTTTTCTCTCAAGCTTTGGAAGAGGTGAGCCTCCACCTTCAAAAATCTATAGTAATTCCATTTTATCTCCTTTTTCCCTTCAATCAATTTCATTGGATCCTAATTTTTGTTTTCTTGCTGTTTGTGGTGTTCAACCTCAGCTTTGGGGCAATTTGGAGAAGTTTGCTAGCAAGAGGAACCCCCCATTTGAGGCTTTTCTTGCATTTTGACACCAATAGGTAAATCATTGTAAACACCATTAAAATTCTAGTTTCTTTGCATGTAGACCTAGTCCTAAGTGTCCTGGTCCTGTAGGTATGCCTAGACATAGGTTTCGTGTCCATTTCGTATCCTAAATGGACACGTATCAGCCTATAGACCTAGGTGTTTGATGAAATGTCCCAAAGGACATTTCAGTTAAATTTTAGGATTGTGTTTGAATAGAAAATTAGGGTTTGATCTCGCTTGTGTGATTCTTGTGTTCTGAACACGTTTTCGTGTTGTGTCGCGTCGGATTTTGGACGCGGACACGCGGTCGTGCACACGCACGCACGGGCAGGAAACATGTCCTGCTATTCGGGGTTATTTTCGACACGGACACGCCACCCCGACACGTGGAACTTGACACACACCAAGGGGCAATGTCTGCCACCTTGTGTGCCAAGTTGCACGGGCCCACGTGGCGTGTCGGACACGCACGAGGCTGTGCATTGATTTTTTTACATTGTTTTGTTTCAGCGAATTTCGTGCACTGATACGCACTTCTGGACACGTCCCTGTGACACTGGACCCGTGTCAGGCTGTATCAGACCTAGAGCTACACTAGGCAAACCCACATGCTTGACCACGAGGCTCGTGTCGTGCGGTGTCGAGTACACGACACGCGTGTACACGTGCACTGCACAGTGTGCTGTTATGCATTTTTTGTGGTTGATTTCGTGTGGACACGCCGTGTCAGGCTTGGGTGACACGAAAGGAAGTATGGGGCTCGTGCACATGTTGTTCTTCTATTACCAACCATTAAATTTATATTTTAACTTGATTTTTATCACTATTTGCCATTATCCCAATTTTTGAATCAGAGAATGAGTTCCTGGGTTTCCAGTTTTGAAAGTGAATTTTTTGTCATCAAATTAAACCCACTTAATACTGTTAATTGTATAGTTTTAATCCCTAATGCTATTCTCCTATGTGTAATCTAACTGTATGTAAATTTTGGGAATGTTTGGTGGTATGTTGAACTCGGAATGGAGGGAAATGTTTGAACCAATTCACAATACTGTATATATATGAAACCTGTGAATGAGAGAACTGAATATTCAAATCCCAGTTGAATTTTATAGGAGTTAATTGTTGAATGTTGACTGAGACTTTACCAGGTTTGTGAAACCTGAGAATCCTGAACACTATGACACATAACTGAGATTGCCTTGAGTGTTAGTTGTGCATGAAAACTGAGTTGGTTAAACTCGATATGAATTTAGTTCAATTTCAGTATTTCCTAATCATTCATGTTGTGTTTTCGATTCCAGATTTATAAGTATGCATGATATGTTTCATTGATATTATGATAGGGTATGCTAGGCTCGAGTTTGGCTTTTGAATTGCATTTGGCTCTCAATTTTATGAGATGCATGTACACAAGACTTGGTCATCATTGGTTTCCTCCCTATTTACCTTGACTGTTAACTGCTAGCACCTGCCCACACATGTTGAACACAGGAGCATGTCACTGTTAACTTTTTTTTATGACTGAACCTAAAATTTACACCATCCACACATGCCACACTCTCACATGTTCACACATACACCCTATGCATTCCTGAGAATTGGTGTTAACCCACACAACTGAGACTGTCATTTGATTTCAGAATTTTAATTGATTATTGAATGATCATTGCTATGCAAATTCTCATACCTTGTTAGTTCACTGAATTTTAGAATTCATGAGTGGTTCGAATTCGAATTGGTGTTGGGTTTTAGATTGGGTTGGCTGAGAGCTATATGACACTGTCAACAAATTCATTATTCACTGTCAGCCCCCCCGAGTTGATTTCCTTTCCCTTAAACTAATTCGAATTCAAATTGAGTCATGGGATGGGAGTGAACTGTCATCGGGTTCAAATAAAGTTTTCATGTTTTGATACAATAGTCTAATACAAGAAGCTGAAATGGATTTTCTATTTTTAATTTGTTTTGTTAGATATTGTTATGGTAGGATTTAGTTCACTTACATAGCTATGGATGAAGGGTAGGTTACTTAATATGTTATTTGATATGCATGAGATTCCCTTAATAAAATTCTGAGAACAGTCTAGCCTAATTCCTGAGTTTTCAATGCCAAAACCTGAGATCTCCTCCTCTAACTGTCAAATGATTTCCAGATTTTCCTTTCCTTCCTTAAAACTGAATTGAATTAATATTGTTCATTGCATTGACTGTTAAATGGTTTTCTATTCCCTCACTGTTTCCAGATTGCTTAGGGTACTCATTCCTAGTTTTTACATTGTGTATTGCTCACTGCTTGCCTAATATTGTTCACTGTTTTTACAATAGATGATCCCTATAACACTGTTTTCAGTTGCCATATGCACACACATTCAAGTTACATGCTCTCTCACACTCTTGACACTTCACACACACCCTCTACTCCTTGTTACACCCACAAGTTATCACACATACACACACACTAGTTGGCACTTTGCATTCACATCACCCTTGCCACACTCTACTCTATTCACTCACCCTCTTCACTTCTTCACATGTACACTTCATATTTCACTAACACTTGGCCTATGGCACACACTCACATCACTCATGCACACACACACATAGCCCTCTTTATATATATATATATATATATATATATATATATATATATATATATATATATATATATATATATATATATATATATATATATATATATATATAAATATATATATATATATATATATATATATATATATATATATATATATATATATATTAAATGCCATGTTATATATAGCTAATGTGTAGTGATGCATGCCTATATATATATAGTTAGTTTCTTTTATGTATTGTTCTTGAATGCCTAGTATGGATAACTTGAATAGGGGACAAGTGTGACTTATGAATGTGTGTGTTGGCTTGATTTAGGCTTGGATAGCCTTGAAGTGGTGTGTACTAGCTAGTGTAGGCTTGTGTGACCTAGTATATACTAGTTTAGACTTGATAGCTAGTTTAGACTTGGTTAGACCTAATTTGACTTCTAGGGTTGACCAGAGTTGACCAAGAATTGACTTTGGCCTAGATTGACCTAGAATTATGTAGAATGCATAGTAGGACTTCATTATATCATTTTAGACTTATTGTGACCTGTGCTGTTCTGATTAGGAGCCAGACACCTCTCCTCGGACAGTACATTTACTTCAGACATTCAGATACGAGGCGAGTACATTCTCTGATCATTTCATATCCTGTTTAGAATTATTTTCCTGCTTTAAATTACTTTACTTGATACTGTCACGTTGGTCACACGGATTGGTACTATATAGATCTTTTCATGAGATGTTATCCCCCTCGGGAGCATCAGATACAGCATGTTTTGTGCGTTTTACGAATCATCACGTATCTCTATGCTTCCTCTGATTCACGAACCGCCTGTGACACATGTACTCTCATGTTCACAGAGTCTCCATGAATCACCTTCACGTAACACTCATTTTATAAGCCATGTGAAGTTTAACGAACCTTAACATAACTTGAACGGATCTTTGTGTATTGATTGGGGTTGGAGGAGTAGAAATAGACATGTAAATATTATCCAAGTAGCTGTAGTCATGAATCACTCTCTTAGCTGTAGTCATGAACCTCCTATGCCATTCACATGTTTATATTTTACTCTGACTCACTAGTCACTATTAGCTCTCTACTTATAGTAGATATTTTCATTACTGTTTTCTCTCTCTGTTTATATACTGCATTTCTTCAGTATTTATATCTTACTTTACTGTATGATTATATTTTCTAACCTGCTATGAACTGTTGAGATGTACTGTACTCGCTCCTGTCCTGACTGGACCTGTTGAAAATATTACAGAGGACGAGGAGGAGGCCTGGGAGGATACCTTCTTCGGACAGCTCTAGCTGAGGACATCACCCCACTGCCTAGACTAGTTTAGTTAGGCCTTATCTTATTTTTATGTTGTCTTGAGACTGTTTAGCTGGATTTTACTTCTGTTCAGAGATGTTGAGTTGTATATATTCTTTCTTATTCAGTAGCTGAGATATGTACTCTGGATGTTTGCTGGGATATTACCTTAGACTTTTCTATCTTCAGTATTTTCTTGAGTTCTATATCATATCGTGTTTTCTTCCTCCTTAGTTGTGATTGAGTTCATTTACTGCTTAGTATTATATTACTAGATGTATGTTGACCTAGGACAGCGTTCTACCGCCGACACTGCGGCGTAGGCTGGACGTTGTGACGTTCTCGTACCCTCACAGTGGGTGCGGGTCATGACAGTACGTAATGGTATATACACCATTACTGGTTTATTGAATTTTGTTATTACTAGTATTATTATTATTATTTTATTATCAATATTATTGAGGTTATTATTAAATAATACTATTTTATCATTATTGGTTATATGTGTGTGAATATATATATATATATATATATATATATATATATATATATATATATATATATATATATATATATATATATATATATATTCGTATATATGTATATGTACATATATAAATATACGTGTATATGTATAGATATATATTGTTTTAGATATAGATATAAATAAATATATATATGCGTTTATGTGTATATATATATAGAAATATATATTATATATTTGTGTATGTGTGTGTGTGTGTATCTATATATATATATACACATAAACGCATATATATATTTATTTATATCTATATATCTAAAACAATATATATCTATACATATACACGTATATTTATATATGTACATATACATATATACGAATATATATATATATATATATATATATATATATATATATATATATATATATATATATATATATATATATATATATATATATTTTTTTTTTTTTTTTTTTTTTTTTTTTTTTTTTTTGTGAAAACCCCCCTCTTTTTATTAATCAAGGCATATATATATATATATATATATATATATATATATATATATAATATTGAGATTTGTATTTTCTATTAAAAATATTTATTTAGATTTTTTTTGGAGATTTATTAAATAAGTAAATATATGAGAATATATATATATGTATATATGTATATGTGTAATAAAAGAAAAGGAAATAAAAAGAAAAACAAATTTAATAACCCAGCCCAGCCTAGCCAGGCCCAAACCCAGCAAGCCCACTCCCGGGCCAGGCCCGTTCAACAGAACGCAGCCCCCCCGACCCTATTTCGACCGCTGTAACACTCGTATATAAGCGAGAGTTCAAGAGAGGAAACCCTAAGCTTAAACTCGCCAACACTCCAACCAACGCCCCCACGACCTCTGCGCGCGCCTACTGCCACCGCACCGCCGTCGCGTGCGGCCGGTGTCGGCCAGAAATATGCGCGCGCGCGACAGAGGAAGCAGGACGACATCAGTAATATGTAGCGTTCGGGCTTCCTTTGTGCCGACTTTTCTTCATGTACACACATTCATTTCACGAACCAGTTGCTGCGTTATTGTAGTGCCCCGTCCCTACATCGTGCCCCGTTGTCCGTCCACGGGGTGCGCGAGAAAGGAACACTGTCGCTATCGACTCGATCGGGACCGATAGGTCGGGATCGATCGAATCGATCGAACGGAAACGGTTGAATTAAGATCCATTCCACGTTATGGAATGGCTTCTTCGGAACCAAGTGCCATATTCAGCGGGTAGTGCCTCGAGGATTGACTCTGCGGCTGAGTCGGGAGAGACCTCCCGTTGCTCTGCTTTTCACGTCGCTTGCGTTGGTTTTGGCTTTGGTTTTCTGAATACGTTTTCGTGAATGTTTTCGATGGTTTTCATGGGTTACATTTCGAACTTGCATTTTCTATCGAATTTCTTGCCTAATACAGTGTTCTAATCGGTTGCTTGTGCGATTTCAGGTGATCACGTAGGCGACGTCTAGCGCAGCCAACCAGTCTCTCGCCTCAAGCAAAAACTCAAGGTGAGTGGCTGACCTCCTTCGTCTCGACCCTCTATTTCAAATAAGAACTCAGGTAATGTTACTAAAATGGAATGATTCGCTTGCAGAATACAAGTCTTGTATGTTAGAAGTGAAAAAGAAATGTGTTGTGTTGAAAAGAGATAGAATTAATTCAGGCCTGCAAAACGACCAAGTAAATGAATTGATCACATAACAAGCCCCAACGGTATCCTAAAATACACCATGTTAACCTATCATGGACTTGGACAACTTGTCGACAAGGGGGATGGTTTCTTCGAGCGGCAACCCGGGGCCACGGGACCGACTCGGCCTAGGAAGAAACAGGTTATAGCCGAGCTGGGTAATAGGCAATCGGTAAGACGGAGACTTGCATCGGGGCTCGCTACTTGCGTTGTAAGGGTCCCGTATTACCAGGCTATGTCCAAGATGGCTGGTTAAGGCCAAATGACCTCCATATCAAACACTTATAAATTGTTAACAACTAACATGGTAAGTTTTATGTCGCATGGCGCGCTCCGCCGGAAGAAATCGTGGCGTAACTTAATGCTTCTTATGAAAATATCTAGGATGGTTAGAAAGACCACTAAAAGCAAGTTGTATAATTTTATCAAATTCTTGAACCAAATGAGAGCCTGGAAATTAATTAGCCACTCGCCAGTACATGTTGATTGTACTGATCCTCGCTCTCTCTACATATGCGATAGATCGGGAGGAGCGTGCTACGTGAAGGGAGGCAACGCTCGTGTGTTTTGAAGCTTCGTCCGTGCATCGAAGCTTGGATCAAACTTTTGAAGACTCCGTTGTTGAAGATTGAAGACAGATGGAGCGACTTTCCACCATCCCAGGTGGTTTTGTAATTTTGGTTGTATAATTAAGGGATGAATGTATGGAATGGCTATCTCGTCGACGTTCATTTTGTAATGGAGTCAGTTTGTAAAAAGCCCGCGCGGTGCCTTTTTATCGAGTCTGTAAAATGATGTTCATTATCAATAAAGATTAAATTTCCTTCTCTATAATGTGTGTTCAATTTACTCTGCGCATTCTCTTGTTGTTGTGTTTCGGATAACCTTATGACTATGCCTTGTGCGAGCGCAATTTAGGCTTGCACGGCATCACGTCCCGGGGGACGACTATCGATTCTACGGAATCGGGGCATAACATAATGGTATCAGAGCACGGCTTTACGTCCTTGGCCTCTAGTGTCGAGTTTCCAGTCTCAAATCGTTGGTCTCGTGTCGATAAGATATGTCGTTCCATACAAGGGAGTCCGTAATAAGTTTTGTTACTAATGTATTTTTACCTTCAAAATCCCAGAAGGTACGACGGTGAATGTGGCGAACGAAGAAAGTGCTTCGAGCGGCTCGAGTAGCTCGAGGCCCGGACCCTCTAACGATGCCATGGAACGGATGTTGCGCATGCTGGAAGTGCAACAACAACAAGCTCAGGAGAATCAATGCCTGAATGAGCAACATCGACGGGAGACTGAGGCACATCGACGGGAGGTAGAGGCACGCCAGACCCAGTTCGAGGCCCGATTCGATGCACAATTCAAGTTGCAGCAGAAGCAGCTTGATACTCTTCAGCAAATTATTCAGACAGTGGTGGCCAACAACAACAACTCCGCGACAACTCCTGCCGTGACCGAGCCTGCGGCCAGACAAAGTGAAATCGAACCGGAGGTACCCGAGCTTATGCCTGCGGCACCGAGAAGTTCCAACTTCGACGTGTCAAAATTCACAAAGAGCTTCCGTACTTCCTTTTGTGGTACTGAAGACCCTTCGTTGGCGATCGATTGGCTGAAGGAGTTAGAGGACCGGTTCGAGCTTCTGGGTATCGATGAGTCCAAGAAAGTCGCATGCGCTCAACTTCTACTCCGATTGAACGCGCACGACTGGTGGGCCGAGCAAAAGCGAGCAATCAGATGTGACAACGAGACAGCGGCAATATCTTGGGCCACCTTCCGAGAGGCATTTGAGATCGAGTACCTTCCCGATGCCATTCGACAAGAGAAGGAGAATGAATTCATGCAGCTAAAACAAGAGAATATGACGGTGCGGCAGTATGCAGCAGAGTTCAACAAGTTAGCCAAGTTTGCTGGGCAATACCTGCCTTCCATGGCGATTCGTGCACGACGGTTCGAAGTGGGCCTACGGCCATCTATTTTTGCCCATGTGTCTGTTCTAAAATACCCAACGATGGGGGAGTCTCTCAACCACGCCCTCCGTCTTGAAAGCCAATGCCCTCTAGGTGCTACCGGTGATGTGCATACCTACAATCATAAACGCCCTAGCCACGCGGGAGGGAACAACGTGACCAAGCGTCCGAACAACGGGCCCCAAGGCGGATATCAAGGGCGCAATCCACGGTACTGCAATCGATGTCACCGTGTCGGTCACACGATCGACTACTGCCGGATACCAGAGGATGGATGCTGGAACTGTGGCAAGAGGGGCCACATACGTGCTGAGTGTCCAACCAGAAGGCCGAACCCAACGGTGCCCCAACAGCACCGTCCAGGGAATCAAGTCCCAGCGCCTCGAGCCCATCAACCTGCACCGCAAAATGGCCAAAACCGTCGCCCCAATGCCCAGGGCCGCGTCTACGCCATGACTCGCGATGAAGTGCTTGCATCAGATACGGTCGTGACAGGTATACTTAGTTTCAATAATATGCCTGCTTGTGTACTATTTGATTCAGGTGCTTCGCATAGTTTTATATCGGCGGACTTTGCCGTCGAGCACAAATTTTCGAAAATATTACTAGATTTTGACCTTAGCGTGAGAACACCTTCGGGCACACCGATACTCACTAATTTAGCTTGCACTGACGGGATTATCTGTATCAGCGATCAAAAGATCGGTCTTGATGTGATAGTCCTAGACATGAAGGACTTCGATATCATTCTGGGAATGGATTGGCTCGGACCGTGCAACGCAACCATAGACTGTGCTAGAAAGACGGTCACCTTCCGCATTCCAGGAGTGCCTGAATTCTGCTTTTCTTGTAGTGAGACGTCATCGACCTGCATGCTGATTTCGGCAATTTCTGCTCGAAGGATACTGTATTCTGGGTGCGAAGGCTATTTGGCGTCCGTCCGAGGCATGTGACAGGATGGTGTAAATGTGGGTCAGACCGACGTTGTGGCAGAATTCCCCGATGTGTTCCCGGACGAGCTACCCGGCATGCCCCCTGACAGAGAAATCGAGTTCAGCATCGATACATTCCCCGATACCCGATCGATTTCCAAGGCCCCGTACAGAATGGCCCCCGTCGAGCTGAAGGAACTCAAGGTCCAGTTACAAAAGTTACTCGACAGAGGATTTATTCGGCCTAGTGTATCACCGTGGGGAGCGCCCGTGTTGTTCGTGAAGAAGAAGGATGGGTCCATGCGTCTGTGCGTCGATTACCGAGAGTTGAACAAGGCCACCATCCGGAACAAGTACCCATTGTCCCGCATAGACGACTTATTCGATCAACTGCAAGGCGCCTCGGTATTTTCGAAGATTGATCTCCGCTCAGGCTATCATCAACTCAAGATCAAGTCAGACGACGTGCAAAAGTATGCCTTTCGCACTCGATACGGCCACTACGAGTTCCTGGTGATGCCATTTGGCCTGACGAACGCTCCTGTCGCCTTCATGGATCTGATGAATCGGGTATTTTGACCCTTCCTTGATAAATTTGTGGTAGTCTTTATTGATAATATTCTCGTCTACTCGAAGGACAGGGCACAGCATGCAGAACATCTACGAACCGTGCTCCAGACACTTCGAGAACATGAGTTGTACGCGAAGCAGAGTAAGTGCAAATTTTGGCTAAGCAGCGTATCCTTTCTTGGTCACATCATTTCATCCGAAGGCATTGCAGTCGACCCGAAGAAAGTGGAAGCTGTTGCTGATTGGAAGCGGCCTGTGTCTGCTAGTGAGATTCGAAGCTTTCTTGGTTTGGCGGGATACTATCGACGCTTCGTGAAAGACTTCGCGAAGATTGCATCGCCACTGACTCGCCTCACTCAAAAGGGAGTCACGTATGAGTGGTCAAATGACTGTGAAGCTTCATTCCAGGAGCTAAAACAGCGACTGATTTCGGCACCTATACTCGCACTTTCAGATGGGCCAGAGGGTTTTCAGATATTCAGCGATGCTTCAGGCCAGGGCTTGGGATGTGTGCTCATGCAGCGAAACAAGGTGATATCCTTCGCCTCCAGACAGTTAAAGCCGTACGAGAAGAACTATCCTACGTACGACTTGGAGTTAGCGGCAATTGTGTTCGCATTGAAATTGTGGCATCACTATCTATATGGCGTGGCGTGTGCGATCTATACCGACCACAAGAGCCTCAAGTATCTCTTCACTCAGAAGGAATTGAACTTGCGACAGAGGCACTGGCTCGAACTGATCAAAGACTATGACTTGACGATCGACTACACTCCGGACAAGGGAAATGTTGTGGCGGACGCTCTGAGTCGAAAATATCTTCCCTCGCTGTCCATCAACCGCAGACTACTACAAGATCTAGAAGAAATTGGCATCGATCTCCGGGTTCGATTCAGGGATATACGGTTGGCGCAGCTGCAGTTAGAGCCGAGTTTGCTGGAAAAGATCATGGCCGCTCAGAAGGATGATCCGTACCTGAAGAAAATACGTGAGCGAATTTTGACAGGTAGTACGACCGACTTTGCGGAAGACAAGACCGGCGTGCTGAGATTGAATTGCCGACTATGTGTTCCGAATGATTCAGAACTGCGAAAGAAGATAATGTCGGAGGCGCATCATGCGAAATATACCTTGCATCCAGGCAGTACCAAGATGTATAAGGACCTCCGTACGACCTTCTGGTGGCACGGGATGAAGAGAGATGTGGCGCTCTTCGTGTCGTAATGCATGGCCTGTCAGCAGGTGAAAGCTGAGCATCATCGACCGGGCGGGGAGATACAGAACCTCGCTATTCCCGAGTGGAAATGGGATTACGTCACTATGGATTTTATTATTGGCCTGCCAAAGACACCACGGGGGAACGACGCCATCTGGGTCATCGTCGATCGATTAACCAAGTCAGCACACTTTATCGCCATCAAAGTTACTTGGAGTGTTGATCGCCTGGTGCAGATTTATCTTGACGAGATA
The DNA here is from genome assembly GCA_029216955.1 of Iris pallida. NCBI lineage: Eukaryota > Viridiplantae > Streptophyta > Magnoliopsida > Asparagales > Iridaceae > Iris > Iris pallida. Next base: position 11,485 of record JANAVB010038220.1, on the reverse strand, counting down.
GTACGACTGCACGGAGTTCCAGTATCCATCGTCTCTGATCGGGATTCACGATTCATGTCGCGATTCTGGAGTAGCCTTCAGTCGGCGCTGGGTACCAAGTTGTAGTTTAGCTCAGCTTACCATCCTCAGACCGACGGCCAAACGGAGCGCGTTAATCAGATTCTTGAAGACATGCTACGGCTCTGCGCAATTGACTTCAAATCAAGCTGGGACGTCCACCTACCGCTGGCAGAATTTGCGTACAATAATAGCTACCAATCCAGCATCCAAATGGCACCGTATGAAGCTTTGTACGGTCGGAAGTGCAGATCGCCCATTTGCTGGGATGAAGCCGGGGAACGGCAGATACTCGGCCCGGAGCTGGTGGAACAGACTGTGGAAAAGGTCAAGCTAATTCGGGAAAGACTGAAGATTGCACAGAGTCGGCAAAAGAGCTACGCCGACACCCATCGAAGACCGCTTGAGTTCCAGGTGGGCGATCATGTGTTCCTGAAGGTGTCGTCCATACGAGGAGATACTCGGTTCGGCGCGAAGGGAAAGCTGAGTCCGAGATTCGTTGGGCCGTTCGAAATACTCGAGCGGGTCGCCCCGGTAGCCTATAAAATTTTCCTGCCGTCGGCGCTTGAAGGTGTGCACAATGTCTTCCACGTCTCTCAGCTGCGGAAGTACATGCACGACCCTAGCCACGTGGTAGATTTTGGCCAGCTGGAGCTAAAGTCTGACTTATCCTACGTTGAAGAGCCAGTTCAAATCTTAGAACGCAAGGATAAGCTTCTGCGAAGTCGAGTGATCCCTCTTGTTCGCGTACTCTGGAGGAACCATGCGGCGGAAGAGTCGACATAGGAACTCGAGTCAGAGATGAAAGAAAAGTTTCCTTCATTATTTTCATAGAGGTAGGTTATGTTCTTAAGTTTCGAAGACGAAACTTATTTTTAGTTGGTTATGGTGTAGTGCCCTGTCCCTACATCGTGCCCCGTTGTTCGTCCACGGGGTGCACGAGAAAGGAACACTGTCGCTATCGACTCGGTCGGGACCGATAGGTCGGGATCGATCGAATCGATCGAACGGGAATGGTTGAATTAAGATCCATTCCACGTTATGGAATGGCTTCTTCGGAACCAAGTCCCATATTCAGCGGGTAGTGCCTCGAGGATTGACTCTGCAGCTGAGTCGGGAGAGACCTCCCATTGCTCTGCTTTTCACGCCGCTTGCGTTGGTTTTGGCTTTGGTTTTTTGAATGCGTTTTCGTGAATGTTTTCGATGGTTTTCATGGCTTACATTTCGAACTCGTATTTCCTATCGAATTTCTTGCCTAATACAGTATTCTAATCGGTTGCTTGTGCAATTTCAGGTGATCGCGTAGGCGACGTCTAGCGCAGCCAACCAGTCTCTCGCCTCAAGCAAAAACTCAAGGTGAGTGGCTGACCTCCTTCGTCTCGACCCTCTATTTCAAATGAGAACTCGGGTAATGTTACTAAAATGGAATAATTCGCTTGCAGAATACAAGTCTTGTATGTTAGAAGTAAAAAAGAAATGTGTTGTGTTGAAAAGAGATAGAATTAATTCAGGCCTGCAAAATGACCAAGTAAATGAATTGATCACATAACAAGCCCCAACGGTATCCTAAAATACACCATGTTAACCTATCATAGACTTGGACAACTTGTCGACAAGGGGGATGGTTTCTTCGAGCGGCAACCCGGGGCCACGGGACCGACTCGGCCTAGGAAGAAACAGGTTATAGCCGAGCTGGGTAATAGACAATCGGTAAGACGGGGACTTGCATCGGGGCTCGCTACTTGCGTTGTAAGGGTCCCGTATTACCAGGCTATGTCCAAGATGGCTGGTTAAGGCCAAATGACCTCCATATCAAACACTTATAAATTGTTAACAACTAACATGGTAAGTTTTATGTCGCATGGCGCGCTCCGCCGGAAGTAACCGTGGCGTAACTTAATGCTTCTTATGAAAATATCTAGGATGGTTAGAAAGACCACTAAAAGCAAGTTGTATGATTTTATCAAATTCTTGAACCAAATGAGAGCCTGGAAATTAATCAGCCACTCGCCAGTACATGTTGATTGTACTGATCCTCGCTCTCTCTACAGGTGCGATAGATCGGGAGGAGCGTGCTACGTGAAGGGAGGCAACGCTCGTGTGTTTTGAAGCTTCGTCCGTGCATCGAAGCTTGGATCAAACTTTTGAAGACTCCGCTGTTGAAGATTGAAGACAGATGGAGCGACTTCCCACCATCCCAGGTGGTTTTGTAATTTTGGTTGTATAATTAAGGGATGAATGTATGGAATGGCTATCTCGTCGACGTTCATTTTGTAATGGAGTCATTTTGTAAAAAGCCCGCGCGGCACCTTTGTATCGAGTCTGTAAAATGATGTTCATTATCAATAAAGATTAAATTTCCTTCTCTATAATGTTTGTTCAATTTACTCTGCGCATTCTCTTGTTGTTGTGTTTCGGATAACCTTATGACTATGCCTTGTGCGAGCGCAATTTAGGCTTGCACGGCATCACGCCCCGGGGGACGACTATCGATTCTACGGAATCGGGGCATGAAAGGTATGTCCACAACCCATACGGCTTTAATTCCCTTCAATTATATTGTATCTAGATGTCCTAGGTTGTCGGCAAAACGACGCTAAACTCGACCGAAAATCTGTCCAGAAACAGGGTATATAACAGTTCATTCATCCATGTTTGACGATCGATTTCGATCGATCCAGTACCATATTAGAAATTCTATTTGAACACAGTTATAGACAACATATAGGACTTCACGACCCTTTTTGTGGATTTGGAAATCTTCGACTACATGTCGATAAATCGAATCCCGAAGTTTATCGAAAAACTGTTTTAAAAAACTAGAAAAACCTCCGATACGACGTGCGTCCCGCCAATCCGGGCGACGTGGTCGCGAACCGAAAGCATCGAAAGTTGTGTATCGGGTTCGTGGACATGTGGGCTTTGACGGAATTCAAATTGGTTACGTGTGCGCGACGAATTTGATACGTATTCGTCGAAATTTACCGTATCGACCACTTTGCACAAACTCAATTACTTTGTGCACGCTCGTCAGATCGAGACAAAACTTGTGCCAACAGGACCGTATCATTTTTCTGGTCCTGCATGCCAAGTTTGGTCCAATTTTGAGACAGTTGATCGGATCACCGTTTTGCGGGCCCCACGGTCCGATTTAACGGGCAATTTTGTGCACGGCCTGCCGGAATCCAACTTCGGACATACGATTTGGTTCATATCAAAAAATCAGACCTGTAGACATATAGTTTGATGACTTTAGAGACCATATACTCTGGCACGCTTTTCGGTGCAAAGCGAGTCCAACGGCGGACACCGTTTGACCCGAAATTATCGTTTTGTCCCTTTTCCAGAATTGGACTTAAGGACAGGCAATCCTAGCTAATTTGACTATTCTGAGAACGTTGGTAATATTTGTTTCAACTTTTGGATACAGTTGTGATGATTTGGACGTTATGGCTTAGCAGTTGACTATATTTTGTTGGATATGCGTGCAACTTCCAGGCAAGATACCTTGCCTCCCTCTACAGTTCATTTTCATGCTTATAGTTCTTCTGTTTTATTATGTTTTCATTTAGTTATTCTAGTTGATATGTATTCATATGTTTTCTACATACTATGTTTACCAGATTACTGTCTTGCTTGTATATCAGTATTTCATGACTTGATAGCGTAGTTACACCAGGCTTGGTTTACATTATGGTTCATGCTAGAGTAGTCCTTATCTGTGTAATGACTAAGTTGTACCATGTCGTCACCTGTATCTTAATTGAGTCGTGTCTGCAAGTATGTGTGATTGAACTGCTATTCTTGTATCGTTTCCACAACCTGCGAGTCCACACACGGGGCGAGGGTTGTCCGTTTGCACCTGCGAGTCCACACACGGGGCGAGGGTGACTTGTCTTGAAACTGACCTGCTAGTCCACATTCGGGGCGAGGGTTAGTGATTAGTTCAAACCTGCGAGTCCACATTCGGGACGAGGGTTTGGTATTCTATTGATCTCTTGTTCTTCTAGCAGTTCATTTATGCATAGTTGATCCTGTATCTGTGTTCATAGTTACCTGTCAGTAGCCACATGTCAGTCTCATGTCTAATTCCTGTTTATACCCTGTTTATATTTTTGTATGATTAAATTATTATATAGGCATATTTTTTAATATATTGTTATGTCCCCTGAGGACCTGATAATCTCTTCAGGTAGCAGATTGCATGGAGTTAGTTAGCGGCTCATGATGGTAGTGATTACACCTACAGAGATACATGTATTTGCTTGTGATATTTCTTTATTATCCTCTCGTGCTTTATATTCCATACCATGATATACTCTGCTTATTTTATAGACTCATATCATTCTTGGAGTCTAATCGGACAATATGCTAATGGGCTGCAGACCATGACCCATAATTGTTCATTCATGTTTCATATTTTTATTGTGGATTGAGATATAGATTGCATTGCCATGATTTGGCAGTATACCATAGCCTTGACAGCGTTTACGTATTCGAGTCGGGCTGGAGTCCGCTCGATACGTAGCTGGCTTGCTCACAAACTCGTGTCCAAAAAGCGAGTGCGGGTCGTGACACAAGGCTCTTAATAGCTCTCTGATACATGTCAAACTTGACTTACATTTCACTTGAACTATACAGAATTACAATGATATTGTTTCATACATTGCATCCATTTATATATAAAATCATATCTTTTTGCATCTTCTTTTTATTTTCGGCTCCCGTGGATGAGGAACTGGCTATCACTTCGGAATATCCGGCAGAACATCGAATACATGTGGACAAACTTGTGGGAAATCAGTATATTGCTGCACTGGTAAAAGACAAAGGCTACACCATCTGAAATATCACTAAGTAGTCATGTAGGAAAAATATTGCTTATTAGTGATCTTACTATCTTTTATCTACGTTCATTTCATGTAGTACAGAAATAAGAGTCCGATTACTTCTTTTGAAACATTTGAAAATCCATATTTCACATTTGTTCAAGCCTACGATAGAGTCAATTCCATAAACTATATTCAATTCATTCTATTATACACCTGCAGCATTTTTCATGAGCCATATTCATTCTTTAGGGACATTTAAGCAGCATTTTATTTCATTTTGTACTCTTTCTCTTCGTAACAATTAGCGTCATTCTAGGTAACACGGTTCTTCACATTGAATGGAACAACACTTTCATGTAAGGTTGATTAGTCAAAATAATAGTTTATGAAAGAAACTTAAGCAACACAGATACTTATACTTATACAGTAATTCTTACCCTCGGCCGTCAGTTCATCCCTGCACAAGACAAGGGATATATATATATATATATATATATATATATATATATATATATATATATATATATATATATATATATATGGAACATGTATTTGTGTTACAGACTCCTAGCTTGAAGGCCTACAAACTCGGCCCGAAGGCCCGCACCCATACTTGTATCTCACCGCATCCGGTCCACACTCACATTTATTCCTCCACATAAAATTAAATGTGTTTCTCCCGTTGCTCGAACTTGCAACCTCTTGGGAGGATGTGCATGCTACTCGATTAGCAGCTGAGACTGGATATGCATGCTACTTGATTAGCAGCTGCGACTCATGGCTCAACTCTGCACTAATACATGCACATACTAGCAGCTTCGACTCACGGTTCAGCTCTTCACTAGTATTCGCTCATATTAGCAGCTGTGACTCAGGTTTAGCTCTTTATTGATATACACACTAATACATGCACATACCAGTAGCTGCGGCCCATGGTTCAGCTCTACACTAATCGACACATGAGTTATTCCCCATAATTAGCAGTTGGGACGTACAAATCCATCTCACTAATAGACACGACATCCCCCATAATCCTGAGGGCTTCTGGCCTCAGGGTGCCCAATCTCTCCTAGGTCGAGCTGCACCTAGTGTTCCAAGAACCGGTCGAGAGACTATACCTTCTACACAAGTTGTCCGAGACCGATCCATGAATGTATTCTATAAGATAAAATATCTACGATACTACAGTTTATCGATAAGTAGTCATTTTCATCTTTTCTATGTTCCATATACGTTCTTTCAAGCAACACAAATTATTAAAAATTATATAAATTACTAATTTTGGAGTGTCTTTTTGATATTGACAAATAATTGTATGCTTGAAACAAATACTCCAAATTAACCATCTCTGTTCCCTCCACTTTACTTTTTTATTTTTTTCTCCCTCTCTTTTCTTTTTATTTTTCTTTCTTGTTTGGTAAGAACAATTAATTTTGGTGGACCCATGAATTAATGTAGAGGCTCTTTTCCATCATTATTTTCCTTCCATATTTCTCTAAATATGGAATATTTTTTAGTTTTCTAGTAATTTTCTAGTATGAATAAGTGTTCGTAGCCGTCTTCATGTATTACAAAATTTGAATAAAATTAAAATGTAGTCTTGAACCCTCTCCCAATGTGGATGTGTTATTTGGCTTACTCCTGGACATACATCTTGACCCTCATTCTCCAAACAATGAACTTTTATATACAATACTAAAAGAGATTTCGTTATAAATAACAAAATATCTGAATCAACATGAAAAAGATGAGGATCACATGGAAATTATATGATTGATTTTTAAACAAAATCACGTGGTTGACACGCCTATCTTGAATTATGAAGGCACTTCCTATTCAAGCACTCAATTATTGCGGAAAAATAAAATGACACACCTATAACAACTTGAGTGATGTTATATGTATCTTTAAAAATATCATCATGTCCTTACGCAGGTTATGTGGTGGAGGAACATGAGCAAATAGGAGAGGATCATGTCCTTCCGTCAGATGGCACTCCATGTCCTCCATTGTCATTCCCTTCTTCCAAATTGATGCTCCCAAACTTCTCCTCCTCCTGCTGCTGCTCAGGTTCAGCCATGTCATACGTGGCGTGGAGCCCGACGAGCACGTAGTAAGCCAGCATCACCAGCGTACAAATTCCGAACCTCACGTACGCCCGGTACCCGAGCGAGCCCATCAAGAACAAATTCGTCGCGATGGAGAGTGACGGCAGCCACGGGACCATCGGAACCCCCCACACCTTCGGCGCCCGCTGCTGCGGAACGAACACCGCCAGCCCCAGCGTGCTCAGGAACCACGACGGCACCGTCACCGCATAGCCGACCCACCCGTCCGTATCCGAATTCCAGTACGCCGACACGCCGACGGACGAGGCGAGGATCAGTACCAGAAACCCGACCAGCTTCAGATGGTTGGACCTGGTCGTCAGGTCCCGCACATAGTATCGTCTGACGAGCAGCGCCACGGCCATGAGCATGAATATGAAGAGCGTGCTGATGGACGAGACGCTGGCCAGCACGTCGAGGCTGGAGAAGAACGCGACGACCGCGCTCGAGACCGTGACGAGGAGGGTGGCGTAGATCGGCGTTCCGGTCCTGGGGTGGACGAGCGCGAAGTAGGGAGGGATCATATGCGCGCGGGCGATCTGCGTGGTGTACCGGCCCTGGCCGAGCGCGCCGACAAGCAGTCCCGTGGTCATCCCTTTGAGGGCCCCGAGCGCCACGACGTACTTGGCCCATTTCATACCGGCCGCGGCGAACGCGACCGAGTAGGCGGCGTTGGGGTCGAGGTCGGAGTACTTCTGCATGGATACGAGCACGAGGGCCATGACGCAGTACACGACGGTGACGGCGGACATCGAGCCTACCAGACCTAGCGGTATGTCTCTGGCGGGGTTCTTGGTCTCTTCGGCGAGGGTGGCGACCATGTCGAAGCCGGTGTAGGCCCAGTAGACGACGGCGGCGGCCTCGAAGACGCCTTTCGGGCCGAAGGGCGCGAAGGGGGTTAGATTGGAGGCATCGGCGCGAGAGGAGCCGGCGGCGATGATGAAGGCGATGACGGCCAGGCCGAGGATGGAGGTTATGTAGTTGAGCACCGAGGTGCGGCGGGTGCCGAACATGGAGAACGTGGAGCAGGAGATCAAGACGACGACGGCGATGGGGTCGAGGAGGTTGTAGCCGTCGGCGAGGGAGGGGGCGTGGATGCGGAGGGAGTCGGGGTCGCGGTTGAGCAAAGTGGCGAAGTAGGAGGTCCAGGAGCGGGCGAGACCAGCGGCGCCGACGAGGGCCTCGAGGAGGATGTTGGCGGCGGCGAGGAAGGAGACGAAGTCGCCGAGCTCGACGCGGAGGTAGGAGAAGGAGCCGCCGGCGGAGGGGATCTCGACGGCGAACTCGGCGTAGCAGAAGACGGAGAGGAGGGCGGAGAGCCCGGAGGCGGCGTAGGAGAGGACGACGGAGGGGCCGGCGGAGAAGCGGGCCTCCTGGCCGGTGAGCACGAAGATGCCGGTGCCGACGACGGAGCCGAAGCCGAGCCAGGAGAGGTCCCACCAGGTGAGACAGCGGTGCATGGAGTGGCCGCTGCGGAGGCGGAGGGAGAGGAGCTCGTCGGAGTCGGAGGAGCGGCGTAGGAGCTGGCGGCGGAGGCGGGGGAGGGTCGAGGAGAGGGCGGAGAGGTAGGAGGACCAATTCGAGAAGGAGGGCTCCGGGAAGAAGTCCTGCTTGCTCCACCTCCAGTAGCTCCGGCCATCTCCTCCTCCTCCGGCGGACATTACTACAAACACCTTTGCTGCTCTGCTTCCTTTCTAATCCAATACTGAAGAATAGTAGTTAAGAGAGGATTAGAAAGGTGTTTCTTTGATTTAGGAAGAATATTACTGTTTGATTTATAGGCTGGTGGGATGAATTTGGACATACATGTGTACTACATAAAGTACGTGGATAAAATAATTTCTTTTTTCTAATCTTATCAAATTATAATTCAAATATTTGAATTAAGAGTTATATATATATATATATATATATATATATATATATATATATATATATATATATATATATATATATACTAGCATATGTGCACGTGCCTTGCACGTATTTTAATATTTTTTAATTAGTTTAGAAGACTCTTTAGGAAGACCAAATGGTAGTCTTCCTAATTACTAAGTTGTAATTATTAAAATTAATGAACTATTTTTAATTAGTATAAGTATGTAAGGGTATTTTCGGAATTTAAAAGTTTCACCATTTAAGTTTTCCTATTATATAGTAGAATATATATATATATATATATATATATATATATATATATATATATATATATATATATATATATATATATATAGGGTCGTTCTACAATACATCCGCTGGAAATGGATGTATCGATACATCCGAAATCTGGACCGTTGGATGTTGATCCAATGGTTCGGATTGAATAATAGTGTAGAAACATCATTTAATGCTGATTTAGACTTTTGACCTGTTGGTAACTTGCTTTAGCAGGTCATTCTTCACTTTAATTTTTTCAATGAACACCCTAAATTAATTCATATTTACTCTCTCAAAAGTCCATCCAATTTAATATTTCGTATTATATTTTTTTTGGTTACAGGCCGTCGTGGTGGTGGTGTTGGTGGTTGTGGTGGAAAGAGAAACAGAGATGAAGATGGAAATAAGAATCGGTCCGGATCGCGTCGAACGTCGTCGAGCCCTCCTAGAACAACGAGGAGTACCAGCTGCGCCGTGAAGAATCGGTTCGCTTCCCGTCGGACATAGTCGAAACCTCCTCGAACAAGAAGTATTAGCGGCGCCGCTCTAATTTTACTGTCCATGCCATTGTCAGAAATCTTATTTTTCATCTAATAATTTAATATTTTGTTAATAAAGCTACATGTCACGGTGGTGGTTGTGAACTGAGGAAAACCTGCTTCTGAGGTCGGGCGGATCATCTTGTCACATATTTTTAAAAAAAATCTGTATTGATCGGACGAATTTTTTTTACTTTTCTAATGATAATATTTTCGAAGAGAATATTTTATTTGGACGGTGAACGGCCATTCTTTTTGCTTTTAACACGGAGAATGGCCATTCTCTTTGCTTTTAACACGGCGAATGGACGGAGAATGGCCATTCTCTTTGCTTTTAACACGGCGATTGTACGGAGAATGGCCATTCTCTTTGCTTTCTACACGGCGAATGGACGGAGAATGGCTGTTCTCTTTGTTTTTAACACGGAGAATGGCCATGCTCAAGGAGAATGGCCATTCTCCGTTACTTTAACATGGAGAATGGCCATTCTCCGTTCTTTGAAAACGGAGAACGGACACTCTCTGTGCTTTTAACAAAGTATGGTACATTTAGGACTGGAAATGTTCAAGTATCTCATATTTTTTCCACCAAATATTTACAGTATTTTTAATATCATTTACCATAGTACATTCATTTTATATTAAATCATTTTCAAGATAATCCGAATATCATTTTATCAGGCTTCCACTGTATGGCTGAACAAAATTTCTTGCGAATGTTTGAATAGAATTAACCTACTATCAAAGAGAATTTTTCTTACATTACATTATGCCTTACACTGGCATCGACTTCATACTGATGGCATCGATGTACTGATGGCAATAACAAAGGATGAACATGCAGGATTACAATTATGTTTCCGCAATAACAAGGGATGAACAGGCATGATTACAATTTTGCTTCAGCTATAACAAGGGATGAACATGCACTGGCATCGAATTCATACTGATGGCATCGATGTAATGATTTTTTACAGAAAGCAAAACACATTACAATCAAATAAAGTTTCAGTGATCCCAGGAATGCATCCGTAATGTGGCCACCTTTAAACCCTAGCAATGCACCCAGGACTCACGAAATCTGTGATGGGCATCTGCAAATCAAAGGAATACACCAAAATATCAATATCATCTATCAAGGCCAACTGCCAACCAAATAAACGCTTCAACCAGAAAATCATAATCAAATTAAGTATACTTCATTCCAAGTCCAATAAACTGCATAATTCACGTTACAGTAATCTGTCCAATCCACGTTAGTAATTCAACATAGAACCTGCATAATTCACAATACAATAATCCAAATAAATATCAGACCTACTCTAAATTCAAGACCATATTACATTTTTAAATCAAATTACGAACTATGCACTGAGTACAAGCGAAAAGTTTAATCTTACAATATTTTAAACACAAAATTTAGTTTGTCCGCCATGACCAACAAATATTCAGAACAATATTACAAGTCAAATATTACTTCCACATTGAAATAAGAGACATTCAAAACTCAAAAGATGAATCTTCATAGACGTCTCCATCTTCATCTTCTTCTTCTTGTTTCTTTTTTTTTCCTACTTCTTCTTTCTCAAAATATCCTTCACCTACACCTTGAGGGACGGATGAAGAAAAATTATAGTCAGTATTGACTCACTTTATAGGTAGAAATGACATCCAGAAACATAAATAGAAGTATCAAAGTGATGGCTAGCATTAAAGTGTCAATGTGCACAGTGTGTATTTTTACATAAGATTTTGGGCTAGCCCCATTTACCTTCTTCACGAGGGAAGGAAA